>AFRD01000375.1:0-34631 GCA_000222875.2 Periglandula ipomoeae IasaF13
AATTGTTTCACGAGAGCTGCCTTCCAGTGTCAACTACCTTAGGTAGGTGGGTAGGTAGTTTGCGGCTCGAGGACGACGAAGGCTGAGGACTGTTATCTCCAACTGCGCTCTTGTTGGGTACGGCGTAGCAAGCTTACCCAGCTGCATCATTGACGCATTCGTGATAGCGATAGACCATCGCGCCTATCCTGGTAAGCCATTTGGCTCTCCTTCCAATTCTGTCTCTCGCCTCTCAACGAATGTCGTCGCTGCGCTCAACGTCTTGCCTAAACCCTTTGACACATATTCATCCTCTTCACCTCGCGCCGCGCCTCTGGCTTCTAGGACGCCAATCGTCATTGACTACGGATTTTTTTCGAGCAGCTCCTTCCTCGTCGGCGAGACGCTCAGGTCGTCCTTGCACGCTGGCGGTTAGGGCTGGATACACGGGACTGTCCGCGCGATTTCTCAATGCCGATGCACAAGCTTGAACCGGCGACATAGAACAAAAGTTTGCTTAGCGACGAGAAAATTCAGTCGCCGCATCTTTCGCCTGTCCGAGAAGCGGCCCTTTTGTGCTACTTGAGCACACGTGCATGCTGCCGCCTCCTTGGTGGCAACACTGGCCAATGATCCTGCATTCACCTCGTTTTTCGCAAGCGCCTGGGCTGTCACTCCCTTTTACCTTTCCCTTCCCTACAACCTATCACTTGTTGAGATCATAAAAGTCCTTTGTTTTCCAAGCGTCCCGGCCTCATTGTGTTTCGCGGCATGCCTTGCATTGTCTTTTGATTCCCTTTACTACCCAAATATTACCCATTTTTACGACCATAATTGACCAACGTACGGCTCCCCTCTTTGTTCCCATCCTACTCTTTGAAGGGCCATAATCAGCCCAGATTAGATCTTTGTAATCGCATTATCTGCTTAAAGATTCTTGCATCTTCAAGGATTTATCATTACACACGGCCAGAGCAACCTTCAATACACGCCCTCTACAGATATCGCAACTGAGCAGCTATGACCATGCGACCACGACGAAGTGCCGCTACAAAAGCAAACGAGTCAATTTCTGTGCATGCACGATGGGCTGACGCAAGTGATAGAGTTGACCGCAGCCCAATGACGTCTCGCAGATCTGGTCGCAGATCTGGTGCCGGTGGCACTCGAGACATGCCATCATCATCGCCAGACGAAAGCGTTGCTGTCAAAAATCCCAGGTCAACACGGGGTGCCAACCGACGAAGCGACCGCTTCGATGGCGGCGAAATCGTTCACGGTACCAGGAACAGAAGTGGGAGAAAAAATTATGTCATAGATTTGAGCCCAGATGATGATGATGACGAGGATGCCGAGGGTGATGACGTAGAAGAAGCGGACGAAGATGCCGAAGGGGATGAGATGGAGGTTGATGCTGAAGGGGATGAAGACGCCGAGGGAGAAGAAGACGCTGAAGGTGACATTGACATGGATACTTCCCTCAAATCTGGCGCCGGGCACACGATCCGAGTGTCACAGCCCGCGCCCAGATCTGCTGCCAAAGCTGCCGCTGCCAAAATGGCAGTTGAAGAGGAAGAAGAAGATGATGATGGCGACGATGACGATGATGACGATGACGACCTGAGCGATCCTGCAGACAGTGATCCGGATCAAACGATGGGTTTCGGCGATGAGACGATGGCAGATGAGGACGCAGAAGGCGAAGAGATCGAGGTCGCAGGAGAAGAGGAGGAGGATGAGGAGGAAGACGAGGAAGACGAGGAAGACGAGGAAGACGATGACGTAGATGCCGAGGGCGAGGAGGACCTCGGCGGAGATGCTGAAGTTGATAGTGATGAAGGGAGCCAAGGAGGTTCTCCAGACCTGACTAAAATGACAAAACGTCAAAGGGCTAGATTTGAAGACGAGCCCCAGGAGTATATGAAGTTGTCTGATGGTAAGCAAAGCGTAAATTTCCAAGCGTCACATCCCGCGGATCTAACCATGCAAACCAGAGGTTCAAGTGAAGAAGCACTTCACCGCTGAGGAATTATCTATGCGACGACAGGAAATGGCACGGCGTCGTCGCAACCTCAGTGAGAAGCGCACTGAAGAGGTCAAGGTAAGATGAAAACCATTTTGTTGCCAAGTCATGCGCAGGATGGAGTCTTTGCTAAGTCAAATTGCAGATGGAAACGATCAACAAACTGTTGAAGAAGCAAGCACCGAAGATCAATCGGAAGGCAGCCGCCGCCGCCGCCCGAGCGGACAGCCCTGACGAGGAGTCTCAGAAGCCCGATTCGGTTTTGGTTAGATGGGTCAATAACAAAAATGGAAGCAAGGTATCCGTTCCCGAGAATATACTGGTTGGACCAGTCGGTCAAGTATTCTCACGAGGCAGCGGTCTGCCGTCCGGGAAAATGGTGGAAGAGGTGGCGTAAGCGGTGCGAACTGAATTGGGAATCGATGAAGATGGGGGTGCAAACTAGGCCTTGCAGGGGGATTTTTCATGGGTATGAATTGTTCCGGAATCCGACATACGAGATGAACTCATGCTTCGGTGCGTGACTATAGCTGAAGGGCGCATTCATCGGAGTTGGTAATCGCGAATTCTGGTTCCTGGGCGTAGCAGCCTTATCTGTGCCAAGCTGGGGACCTCGGTTGCGTTCGATCCCCCTACTTGAAAGCCTTCATGAATCGGACATACAACTTCACTACTACAGGCTGGTTGAGATTCTGGCCCCATGCTCCGGGCGCATTTTATCTTATCAACTCATCAACTTTGTAACATACAAATTCAGAGAGAAGGTGCTGACTCAGTGACTTGCTGCTTGAGCATTCGTGATGCCCTGTTTCCCTATCTACCTCGACGCAACATGGCACAAGCGTAAAGAGGTCTGGAGAAATGTATCCAGTAACAATTCATATGAAGATGGTGGCTCTGGAAAAAATTCACTTCGGATTCACCTTTGCGTGCGATTGATATGTGTCTGCTGGTCATAGCTTCTTGCTTGACTCAATGTTTCCGCTTTGCTTTGGCCACACAATCGCATAGTTGACCTTGTTTTCACTTTGTTATCAACTCTTTGATGCGCGAATGGCGGATCGCCCATTTCTGGTCCATCGGAACCTGATAAAGCCTGTTCACCGGTCATTGTGTCCCCGAGATATATTGCCAGCCCCCCCAGTCGCTCATTCCCATTTTCTCGTCTTAACTTGCCTTTGCTCTCTTACGCCTTCTAAAGAGTTGGAACGCAAACTATATTCTTCTGTGCATAAGCCAATCTTTTTCGATGCTCTGAACACTGATGCATTTTCTTTTACAATCTATTGACCACACATTGACTTCACATTCCTTCTAACTAGCAGAAGTTTTTCTCTGCTTGGCCCACGAACGTGCGTGCTTGCTCTCTCAACTGAGAGCTATTTCTGGCTCTGGGGCTGTGATTCACCCACAATTAAGCGTGGGACAGCAACATTGACGAGTATGAAATCGCCAAAAGTGACATCCCAAATGAGAGATGAAGATTTTGTGCAGAGTAACCAGCTTGGTCACGCCCAAAACACTCAATCAATGCGCCTACACCAAGGAGACACGAAATATGTGACACACAATGACATGCCGTATACTGGCAGTGTTTACGGATATCAACCGGTACGAACAATATATCATGAAAGCTGAAGTAGGTTGAAGAGCTGACTGAGTTTCAAAACAGCCGGTGAACAACTCGCCTCAAGACGTGACTTTTTACGATCCGCGACAATTCGGTCTTGAGAACCATCATCCAATGCCGTGTCAAACGTATCAAGGTACCCAAACAGTCGACAAATGGTGTCTAAACAATGCCCTTGCACGTGGCTTTGTGGACAACAGGACTGTAATGGATAGGCAGAGTGCACACTTACCCCCAGTAGCGACTCAAAGTGGTCGCTCCTATACCTCTGTGGCATCACAGGTCGGACATGGGAGCTCGTCCAAAACTTTCAGTCAGGGATTCATGCCTTATCAGCCTCTTTCAGATACAGAAATTTCCAGAAGCAATGACTTCGCGGCTTTGCCTCCGGGTTTCTGGGCACCTTTGCAAGCTGGGTCGTTGCAAGGAAATACCGCTCTCCAAATCGCAGCCGCCCCTCAGTCAAATAACCAATTCATGGGCAATCCAACAATTCAGCCTATTCTTGATATAATGAGACCAAACGAGCAAGTGTCAACACAATTGCAGAACATTGGAAACACTTCTCAGCAGGTCGGTCACGTTAGCGGCCACGGAGGTGCGCTCAACAACCCAGGTACGTTATACGAAAGTTTCTATGAAGAAGCATATAACTGATGCAAGAGCTACTCTATCCAGCGCAAACTCGTGCTAGTGTAGCTTCGAACCAGCTAGCGGACTGTGGAATATACAGCCATCCTCCACAATCACAACAACCGCCACGAGCTTCTACGCGGGAAGAGCGGCATAACACTCCTCCATCATACCATTGCAACCCTTCGAACATGGCCAGTCGAATAGGCATCATCGGCCAAGAGAATATCGAGGATATCAATAAAGTCATTGACAGAGGGTTTGAACAGGCCTTCAGATCGGGCCTTTCGTACGCTTTCCGTCATTTACACGGCCATCTTCAGAAAGAACTGGAAACTACTAAGTCACTTGCTGGGTTCAAAGTGGATTTGCCACAAGATGGTCTTCTTCAAGAGATGACCCAAGACGTGACAAGACAATTGAAGAGCTACTCTGATGACCTAGAGAAGAACGTGATGGAGAACGCGGCTGCCAACCCTTGGTTGGCAGAAGTCAAAGAAGAGACGAGAAAAAGTATGCAAAAGGTGAGTTACGCCGATTCCACAATCCTGGTCGCGTACTCGAAGACACTGATGCAGCGTAGCATGTAAGATTGAAATTTCTCATCGCAAGCACAGATGCCATCAAAGGCATGCCTAGACAGCGCAAAAGAAATTCTGCTCGTCGCAACAGCAATGATGCAAGCGGAGAGGTTAGAGCTAATAGCAACGAGATCACCAAAAATGTTTTTGAAGGCAAGGTCTACGAACGCCATTTTGGCGCTGATGGTATACAGCGCATAACGGGTGAGCGTGATGACACCGGGCCAAGCAGGCTTAATCCAGGACGTGTCAATCAAAATATACCAGAGGAACCTGCTCAGAACAAGGGCACTGGGTCGAAACCAACAAGGAAGAGGAGGGCGGCAACTGAGCTGTCACGAAAATCAGGAGTCAAGAAGGCCAGAACATCCCCACCAACTCAGCCTGCGATGGAACAAAAACCGAAAGCCCACGATACGAAGGCTCCTACTGCGCGGATGTCCCCGTTGCCTCAGAGAAATGAACATACGACCTCCACCGGGCAAGGCTTCGCGGAAATACGTCGGGGTACTTCGGCTCCCGAAATACCTGGTGATACCACAGCACCACTTGAAGAACTCGTCGATTATAGCTTCCATGATTCCTGGACAACTGACGGTCGTCTTGGCTCGACTGGCTAGAAGTCTTCGGCCACGATCATCACTGAGGGATTAGACGGGAACAAGAACGGTGCTTGTGTTACCATAAAGTCATATCAGACTGCAGAACCAAAACAGGAGTCCTTCGAACAGCATCAAGAAATTGAGAATATGATAAAAGCAGGACAGTCACTCGATAACAGTATACCCCACAGCTTGATACTTGACTTTATGTACCCTAAAGCAGAGAGCATATACGGCGTGGTGCGAGAAGCAGTCCAGAGAAGGGACCTTACAGACCAGTCTGGGCTCCTCTTCAATCAGCAATATCGCAAAGTCGCCATGAGCGAGTACGATTGTCATTCATGGAAGCAGTTCAGAATAACGCTGCAAGACCATCCGGAGTGGGATGTCACAGTGCGAAACGCCGAGAAGCGAGCAAGGAAGAAGCAGAAGCGACTTGATGAGCTCAAGGCCGAGCGAGAGCGTAATCAAGACCGACTTTTGAAGGACGAGATTCAACAATTACAAAGAGACGACAACTGTGCAGCCTCTGCTGTTCATGCTCTAGATCAAAATGGTACTACTGTAGCTGCTCAGGATCAGCCGGAGGAGGATATGGATATGGATAGCACGGCACTCGCAGAAATGAACAACGATTACGTCTTGACGCAAGAGAGTCTGGTCGAACATCCATTAGCGGCGATCGGATCCGATAACGTTGGAGACTGTGATCGTCAGGCACAAGAGGATAAGTTCCTCCAGGGCCTGCGACAGGGCTGGGAAGAAGGCGGACGTCTTCCATCATAATCCAGAATTCGCACTACAAATCTACCATGAATACACAACTGAGTTTGACTCCCCGAGGACTAAAAGACCTGCTCGGACGGCAGAGGCCGTGATTCATCGAGGGTGAAGGGAGTCAGAGACGCATACATTCATAGTTTCTAGTCATGTCCCTGATTTTAGTCATTTTTCGTTGCTGTTTCTTTGGTACATGCACATATACGCAAGTCGGTTCACAATCGACGCTGGAACGTCAACCGGAGCCTTGCAGTTGGAGAACATAGGACGCACCCGATGATCTTTTCGCACAGCTATTCTTTCGACATTACGTTAGATACTCATCCAGCCGTAGCACATAATCCATCCGGCCAAGAGAAGAAAAAAAGCGGCCCTTGACCTTTACGATCATCTTTGTGCTCAGACAATGTTTCCAAAATTAGTGCACAAGAACAAGAAAGGCCGAGAGCGTGGGCATTCACAAGATGTTTTAGACACCCCAGCTTGCTGAAGACCACCAGGAATGGGCCGAGACCGTTAATTGAGGCCCATCAGTCACGGTGGGATGGTGAATGCGTGCCAGACATGAAGACCAATGGCATGACGCCATGAACGGACGAAAATGGCTCTCGAACAGCCCTGAGCGCGATATTGGGCCTAGAAATAAGACCAAAAATGTGAATTCGAGTGAATTGATTACCACGCTTCCATGTCAGGCGAATACATGACGTTCTGGTGCAGTCAACGTCAACAGCAGCTGAAAATTAGAGAGCTATTACAGCTCATGTGATGTCATTCTGCCCTGTTCTGCACTCCTAGATGGGCTATGCTTCGAAGGAAAAAGGTGCCGGCAGTTCCCATGCAGATCAATCTGAAGAGATTCTCGATGACGACACAGAGAAATAGGTGTTCCCTGCGTGGTTTAGCCACAACGTGCTACGGTCCAGATTTTTGCTAGGGGCCTGCCAATCTGAGTAACGGCACTTGTGCTTTTTGAGAGCTTCAAAAATTGGTAATGGTAGACCCTTGTCCCTGGAATACATATGTGAAGCAAGTTTGCAAAGAGCCCTGTCGGTGTGCAAAGCCAAGCATTTTCATTGTCTTTGACATCTGTCCCGTTACGCCGTTCCGCCTGCCCAAGGGCGCCGTGGTTTTGTCTCTCCCGTGCATATGAGGCCCGTATGTGGCCGTGCGGATTCGTTTCTACAGCCCAGCACTGCCATTTCGGCCCAGGAGGCCAGCGATGAACCAGAATGTCTTAGGTGTGATGCAGTTCGATGAGAAAGGGGCGCGGTGGTATCACGGTATCTGTGCATGTTTTCCATGTCTCAGATGAAGTGAGAACGGGCTTTGAGGCAGCGCTTGTGGCAGTGGCAGGGTGTCACGGCTTTTGCATTGTGCGTGGTAATTCTCCCCCTTTGGAATTGGTGATTCGATTCTATGGTGCCCTAGATGTGTTGTTCGTAAGGTATTGGCTCGATTAATAGCTAAGGGAAGGTCTTTAACCTTGTCGTTCTCTCGAGGTTCAGAACGTGCGTCGCCAAGCTATAGTAATTTACATGAGATTGAGACCACCAAGACCAATACACCCGGCTGCGCCCGGCTTGGAGGGCATTCAATTGACCTTACACCGCATACCAGCATCGCGATGCACTCTCTGAGCATCTAATAAACACGGGCTCAACACGGAGAGGCTGTGGATGACTTGCAGGAGATGCGGTCTACTAGCGTCAATTTGACAGAAAAGCTTGGCCTCTTGGTGGTGGGAAAGCTTGGCGCATGTGGTGTAACAACCTGATCATTGATTGGAGAAGTGCAATAAGAAAAAAAACAAAAAATCCACTCTCATCCACATTGACCTGCATGCCATTGAGCGAGCTCTATTATCAATTTGAGCGTTGGCGAAATGAACCAATTGATAGAATTGGCTCAGGGGACCGACCAGTGGGCACCACCAGGGAAGATCGGTAGAGGTGCCAAGCCTGAACAAGCTCATTGCTCTCCGTTAGGTCGGGAGGCACGGGTTATTGTTTCATGTACGGACATGTTTGTTAATTTTGCATCTTGGAGCCAAGCCGGCATATGTTAGAGTGGCTCGAGGTGGCCAATGCCGGGACTTGCGATGCGGAGAATGGTGCCAAAAGGATGTCAGGTCTCAAGTTGGTTGCGGCCCGTCCACTGCATGCATGCTTCGGATGCGAGATGGCTGGCATCTGTAGAAAGTACGATGGCTAGAGTCGCTCTTCTTTTCTCGGGTTCTTCTTTCGCGCCTCAATGCTGTATAGAAAAGTTTTGCCATTGTTCCGAGGTTCAGATCTCGGGTCAAGCGAATGGAAAGTCAAAACCATTACAGCATGACTCAATTGCATTGCCATTTAGTTCACGGGCATCTTCGAAATTGACGCAGGAGTCCGGATCCAGGGCATCCGATCCAGAGAGTTGTAGTTTGCCCTTTTACGGATGATGACCGAATCTGCGGGCGTTTATAACGTCTGGGTCTGAGATGCAGAAAATAGTCGCACGAGGGAGCAGAGGGTGGGGGCACGTCACATCGACATAGCTTCGAGTGCAACAGATGCAGAGCTGGATGCCACAGACGCATAAACATTCGACAATCACCGCATCACAACTCCATTCTTGTTTCCTTGTTGCTCCGTACACGCCGTTCTGGCTCGTTCGACCGCGGTATGCAGTCGGCAAACCGTTGTTCACTCTCTCTTTGTAACGCTGCACGACCTGACAAGACCGCCAAGGTGAGACAACACAGCATGTTCAGACAAGAACCCAGGTGACCAGACAGACCAGACCCTTGGTGCCTTGTTAGTCAGCACAGCACAGCTCAGCACAGGTGAAGCTCTCTCAGAATGGGAGGCGCAAATGGCCGTGGCGCCAGAAGCCGAGATGCGAAATCGTGTCAGAGCCGTTGATGTCTTGCCCGCATCCTTGTTTGTCTCTGAACTCGAGGTGTGAACTTCCTGGGCATCATGCCATCTCTGCTCTGCTTAGAGTCACTTTGAGAACCTTTAATTGTTGTCGATATACTACCGCGTCGCAGCAGTTCAGAGGAGGCACCGTCTTTCTGCTATGCTTGGCTTCTTAAGATGCTTATGCCCAGCCTTCCACCCCATGTAAGCAAGAACCCTGATTTGGAGATTGGGAGCATGGGCGAGCCCGTACTCCGTATTTCGGACAGGCATGCAGCTCCTACCGCTTGAAACGCAGCTCGCCCTACCAAGGTTGATAATGTAAATCGTCTTTTTTTTTTGTTTCTCACTCAGCATTTCTAATTTAGACGGCCAACTGCATGTGCCCAAACTGTCATCACAACGTCAGCCCATATCGAGACAGGCTGCGAGAGGGATTGATGCTGTTGCATCAACGTCTGCGCGGAGCCAAAATTTTCCATATGCGCAACCTGTTTGCATGTATAAAGGTTCAGGTATATATGATGGATGAGTCCCTTTGGCCCATGGTCGGCGAGCCATCCTTCGCAGACTCCATGCGTATGTGATGCCGCTGCCATTTGGTATGACTGGGATTCTTGTGTGTGACAACATGTTAACCCTGGGCGCGGACGGCCAGTTGGCACCCGCCAAGGATCAACTCATCTGGCCTTTTATTCCAAACCAGATCGGCCTTTTATGAACCCACCCGACCTCTTCGCGAGGCTGCTGCAGCCACCTCTTTGTCATCCTTCCAAACCTCAAGGTGGTTTGTTTGATGCTGCCATCTCAAGAGGAGGGGCAGGACGTGAATATGATTGATGCCATGCCAGACGCGCGAATGCAGTCACACGACCCTATCTGACCCCACATTGACGCCAGGTCCATGCAGTTCAAAGAACACTCCCTCGTGGTTGTGGCTGGAGAGGGGGATAAGCAAAACTAAGCAGCCGAGGACCTCACAATCACGGAAATCTGGCTGCCAGACGCCCAGACGGCCAGTGTCCCAGAGCCAAGAACCGCGAGCACTGGTCAGGAATGAGGTATGTACAGCCAGGGAACCAAAGTGCGAGGCGTGCATCTGCGCCGTTGCCATAACGCGTTGTGGTGTGGTGTGGTGTGGTTGATCGTTGATCCTCCGTACTTGTATATCAGTGTCGCGTCCACACATCAAGGCCGACTCCGCAAGCGCCTGTTGGAAAAACCATTTCGTTGTTTTGAGTTATCTGGTTGCTCCCCCGTTTGGTATTATTTTGGGCTTGATTTCTCTCCATCGCTGCGAGGCTTCGACTCTTGCCATCCTCGTCTTTCCCCGCAGACGTCGCTGTCTTAGAGGTAAAGCCTGGAGTGCTCGCTTGACCCACTTTTTGCCCAATCTCGGCGGCCAGGACCCGCTAGAGTGCTGATAACCTTCCTCGTCTCTGCAGTCTCTGCAACCACCCCTGCTTTCGTACCACTTTGACAGCCGGCTGCGACCCTATCTCCCTTGTCTCTCCGCCGTGTCTCAACAGGAGTAGCATCATGATAGCCTTACGATAGCGGCTCTCTGTGCTAATTGCCGTGGGATCGAACGCCCGGTCCGTCTTTCAGCATGTTAGTGTCCATGGCACTATCAGACTTTCATTGCAGGATACACACCACAAATCCAAATGTATTTTCGGGTTCTGATGGACATATGCATCATAGGGAAAATACTTGCTGAGTGGACCTCTGCTTAATATTGACCTTGGCCTTCTTAGCCTTGCTTCGAAGTTAGTCGGCACGCGCATGCCGCGTCTCCTGATTGCGTTGCCCATAAGCGAGCACGTTTATGTCTATGAATAGCAGCCACATCCAGTTCATCATGAATGCCTGGTCGGCTCCAAATGCTCGTTTGGTGTCTTGGCTGTGATTGGGGTCGGGACCCCTCTGCATTTCTCCTGATCTACTCCGTACTGTACTGTAAAATCCGTGGTCTCTTTGACTTTTCTGCGCCTTGACGGAGTCAGCGTTTGATATCAGGAGCAAGCCGTACTCCGTATCGCTGTAGCGTTGTTAGCCCACGACCTCGTGGTCATCACCCTGCCTGCCCTGCTGAGCCAATCTCTGCCCTTAATCTCCACGGCGATTGGGACAGAGATTGGCCGTTTGAAAAACGCCCACAAAACGCCCACAAAACGCCCACAAACTATGTTGCACGCACTCAAGCGCAACCCTTGGGCATCCCATCAGTCGATGATCTCTGTCTCGTTTCTTTGCCCTGGTCTGCTGCTCATCACATCGCTTGCTGCTGTTGCTCCTCCGCTGTCTGCATGCATGCTCCGTACTACCAACGAAAGAGCACTATCGAATGATACACACCCTGCTAGTCCTGAATTGATCAACGGCCCGTCTCGTCCATTGCCCTTGCTGCCATCCATTTGCTTGCCCTTCCCTTCGAGGCTCGCCCTCCTGTCTTTCGCCGTTTCTTCTCTGCCCAGCCTGCGCAGTTCATCGAGCGTTGCCTGAACCGAGACTTGGACCTGGACCGGACTTAGCCTTGCGCGCATCTCTCTTGGCACTCTGCGCCGTCTAGGCCGTACTAGCACGAGCAGCTGGCATTTTGGAGGCAAGGAGCAGCCCACCATGATTGCGACGAGTGACTGGCAAGACCATCGGCCGCCACACACGCACCAACAATCACCACCACCAGCTCGAGTCAGAACCAGAAGCGGACGCCGCCGTCATGGTCCAGAACCAGCCAACCGCGTCACCAAGTGAGTTAGTTATAGCCTGATAATGATTGCGACGCATTTGAACACTGCACTTCTCTATCAAGCCCTATTCTGTTCTCGGTTGAATTCGAGTTTGCCCTTTTAATCATCCTGCATCTTCCTTCCCAATCCCATCCTTGATTCCCTCCTTTCTCATCTATCGCACACACACGTCGGTCTTGTCGCAAAAAAACGCACGATCAAGTTGAGAACGGACCACGGAGTTCTCATCTTCACTTATGGCACGACCGCTACACAGGCCTCACTTCATCCCTGCCCTGTGCATCCTGCCCGCATTCCTGTCGCCCTTTGCGGCTCTCACCTGCGCCGTTCCCCACCAGGTCACCTGCACCCACAACGACATCACAGGCGCAACATCCCATCGCCCATCACCGAGTTGAGCCCGGTCCGTCGGTGGATTGTGCGCGGCGTGTAACCGGCGCGCGCCCAATAGCAATTTCATCAAGCCTTTTCTTCTCGCTTCGCCCTCCGTTTCAATTTTCGGCTGCACTTTTAGCACTCCACTGGATTTTGTGTTTGACCTCTTCCATTGCGGTCTCAACTGCGTCAAGGGCATCCTCGCCTGCCTCGCCCGTTATCAGCACAGCTCAACGCCGGCCAATTGATTCGCTCCTGGGTCCTCGCCATCGCATGCTTCAGCCCTCGTTGACAAGGTCACTCGTGTCTGTATCTCTCTGGGCACGAGAGAAACGAAACGCCTTCAGGCAAGCAAATAAATCATTGCCAGGCAAAAGTTCAAGGGTATGGCTGAAGTGTCTCGCCAAGGCTTCCGAGGCGAATAAGAGCGCTCCTGCTGTCTTATCTTCCCATCCTTCCGCATTTGGCTGGGTGTGTGAATCTTCATCGGCGCATTCGTCCTAGACTCCCCCTCTTCACTTCCTATTCATATTGGTTTCAACTCCCTCGACTTTTTTCTATTTCTATTTCGCAATCATTTGCCTGGCTTTGTTTTGTGTGCACCAAAAGTATTTGCGACCAAAAACCCGTGTGTATTACTCTGACCTAACACATTGATAACAAGAACCAGATGATACAACTGAAGCATCACTTGTATCGTCGCAAAACAACAATAAGACACAACCTAGCCCTCTATCGTCACAACTGTGCCATAAGTCGTCCCAGCCGACACAGCCTTCCACCATGATCTTCTCAGACTTTTACAAGAGTCCTCGATCGCCATTATCGAAGCTTCGTATGCATCACCATCAAATACCGTCTCATCATACTTCAACGCCAGAATGGGTCTCAGACGAATATGCAGACCTTCTCAGCCGAGACAAGGCCAAGCAAAAAGACGCAGTTAAGCGATATTTATTGGACAAAGTCCGCAACGACTGGGACTTTCCCTGGCCCCATACAGAAGTCGAAGAGAAACCGACGCCAGCTCCTCGTCAGCTAATGACTACTTTCACTGGCGCAAAAGATGATGCTACCGCCGCGTTGATTGGAACACACCAGACCTCACAATTGGGAGAAGATGGGTACCAACAAGAGGAAGGGACTGAATTGAATGAAACCGAATCTGATGTGGACGACGAGGGAGCAATTGACGACGACGCGGACTCAGTTTACAGTGTTTTCTCCGAGGATGCCACACACTATCGACCACGAACTGAGTGGGCCTCAGATCTGTCCGACGACGACCACGAAGGTTTGCCTGCGAAGTCTTCAGCGCTCCGCTTTGATAACCCGGATGCCGTTCAGTCAACAGTGAAAGAGGTTTTTGAGGCCAAGAAGGCTCGGAGACGACGTGCTCTGCGCGATGAGATGTCCTGGAATGACGGCCTCGCCTGCTTTGAGGCACGGCGCAACGCTTGGACGGGTGCAAAGACTGTTCGTCTTCGCAGCAAGCCTGTCACAACACCACCAGCATCGCCCAAATCACCTAGACGTTTCTTCTTCCGCCGTTCAATGTCAGGTTCTCCGCCAGACCCAACTTTGGCGGTTCTCGCCCATCACGGTGATAGCACAGCAGCGATTTCCGATACCTCTTCAGTAAGCAAAAGCTCAACTAAGGACTTGAAGAAGCACCGAAGCACCGACTCGTCCGTTTCTGGCTCCTCCCACGAGCATATATATCCCGTTGAAAAGATGCTTCCAATTGGACAGCCAATCCTGCCGCCAAGCAACCCTTTGCGAGCTTCCATCTCACCGGCGGTCTATTTGAGCCTCTACGACAAGATCATTCTGCACAATCTTCAGCCTGCTTGTCCTGTAAATCTCTCAGACATGCTTCGGTCCTGTGTCGCTGGATGGAAGCGGGATGGCGAGTGGCCCCCTCGCCCATCCGCCGCGGAGCCGCTGGCAGTCAGCCGCAAGAAGAAGAGAACGACCAATACTGCGAACGAACAGTCGAGCAATGTGGCCAGACGTATGAGTTTCGGACTACTTGGCCGCGACCACCACGATGAATCAGGTACCGGGAAGGGCATTCGACGCAGCTTACAGCGAGCGCTTGGCATCGAGCCCTAACTTGCTTATTGCGGCGATAGAGAGTACAGCAATTTCGAAGACTGGGTAATGACCCCAACAGGTCAACCTAATGACCATGACAGATCCCTTTGAAGGCTCCTGCCTTTCGGCATAACATCTCCTTTGTAAAATTGACGTGTACTTGTTTTTACGACTGAAGCATACAATCATGACAAATCGGCGCAGGACTGCATTGGTGTTTATTTGCATATACCCTGGGCATGGAGATTTGTTTTCAGGTAACGGTGGACGACGCTTCTTATCATGTATAATGCTTACGATAGCTGAAAGATATTCAAAAATTCATGCATGGGGCCTCACAGTTTTTGCGCGAAATTGAAGGTTCAATTCTGTTCCAGTCGTGAATATTATCGAAGAATGCCATGTATCATATCCAACGTTTGCTCTAGCGGCTCAAAAACGATGAATCGATAGAGGGGAAACTTGGTAAAAAACAAGTATGACTGAGCAAGCAAGGCAAGAGTATTTCGCAGAATAAGCAGAATAAACAAGATCTCTCCCTTTGGACCAGAGCGACCCAACCCTAGAACAACCTGGCCTGCGTATCGAGAACCAAGAACCTCATGACAGCCGCCAGGTCCACCAGAAGCTGCTGCGCGTAACCAGCCCAGCTCTCTACAGTCACAATCTCCAGCGTCAAATTATCTCCATCAATGAAGGCCTGGATCTTCCACTCCCGCAGCGGCTCTTCGTGCGGATAAATTGTCTCCATGCGACTACTTGAGTTGGAGAAGGGAAGCGTCTCGATATGTGCGACGTCTTGATGAACTACAGAGTCGAACCAGGTTGGCGTGGAGTCCCTTGGCCAATCCGTGCAATTATGCATGATTTCATCCAGACTCAATCCCTCATGGGCAGCGGAGGCGACGTGCTGATGTTGTATGTACGCCAGCAAATCCGCCACCGTCCATGAGGGGTCGAATGCTACCCGCACAGGGACGTATTGCCAGCACGGCCCTGTCACGGCGTCAACGTTGGGAAAGTCGATGTTTCGACCTGATACAACCTCACCGAATGTGACGTCTTGGACGGCCAGGCGCTGTGCCAGGCACAGAGCCCAGGCGGCAGTTGGCAACGTCGCGATTGTGACATCTCGTGGCCGGGTGGAAATGTCCACGGTGTGTTGGATTGCGAAATGGTTGGTTTTCACGACCGGGATGCTTGGTTTGAGAATGGTCATTGATGAGCCAGCCAGTAGGTCTTTCCAGTACGGAATGCCTTGAGGAATATTATGCCTTAAAACGTGACCGATATAGGACGAGAAGGGCACAGATTCCTGCACTGACCTCTTCTCGTACAACGCTGATAATTGTTTAAGAAGAATGGGCAGACAGATCTCGTCGTACTGGGCGTGGGAGATCCTGAAGATCAGACAGGATTTGCCATTGGTCAGCTGCACAAGGAACCATTTGACGAAGCTGGAACCCGGAGGTATCTCTGACAGGACGTCCATGCGGCACAAGCTTTTCACGTAGGATTCGATGCTCTCGACTGCACTGGCTTCTTCAGTGATAGAGATAAATTCTGGAGCCAAGTGCTTTAGAACGACGCCATATCCTTGCCCTTCATGTTCGATGAAGACGGTGCGTAAAATCTCGTTGCGAGCGACCAGCTCTTGGCAAGCATATTTTAATTAGCCACGATAAATCGGCTTGTCAAAGTACATGACTTCATATCTCGCTGAGTACCGGGGCAATCTTGTTGTTCCTGTTACAGCAACTTGTTGCAACGGACGGGTAGGATATGCATTGACAATATCGGATGTGGAATCGGCTAACTGCGGTCAGATTGCTATGTTGATGAAGCCTTGAGCGTTGTCTTCGCCAATGAGAGAAAATGGTTCCATTTCCTCTTCTCGAGAGATATTCTGGGTTGAGACCTCATCCATCACGTTAGCCATGTCGTATAGCGTGCGACTATCGAACATTTGCACCACCGTCAGCTTGACTCCAGCAGAGAGAGCCTCTGAAACGAGCTTCATGGCGGCGATGGAATCACCGCCTAGGTGGAAGAAGTTATCATTCAGACCAATTTTGGACTCTTCAGTTGCCAATACACGGCTCCATAGCTCTCGGGGTTTCTTTTGTCGACGCGACGTTGCCGAGATGCGCCTCATGACGGGCTGTCCAGCGGCGGCAAACGATTCATTTGATGTGACTTTGGCCTCGACGAACTGGGTGCGCCCCTCAGTGTCAAACTTGGCCAGTCTACCAGTCTTATAGAAATTCAGGTAGCTTATGGCATTTTCTTGGCCATGTGAAGCGCCGAACCAGCTTGGTGTTGGTATCTCTGGTAGTTGAAGAGATGACATGCAGCGTACAATGAGTTCTCCTGTAGCGCCAATTGGTAATAGCTTGTTGGCATTGTTGGAACTGATGATGTGTAAGGATTCAAAATCATCGTAGCCTTTTAACAGATCACTACCCATGTTGGAACGAGAAAGTGCCTTCAGTTTGCTCATATCGTTCTCGGTCAGGGATGCGAGAGCGCCGACAGTACCCGCTGTCCTCTCACAGAGCTGCTGTGCAACAATCCTGAATTGTTCAAGGGCTTTCTGCATCACCAGTGGCTTGACTGTCTTGGAGTCAAAGCTCGCCATGACAAGAAAACCGTTGGCGTCCATGGAACAGACAAGCATGAGAGCGCACGTGTTGAACTTGAGAGCCTCCTGGGCGGCTTCTGTATCACCAGCTGGGACGAGATGGTTGGCTGGTAGATCATCACCCTCTGGGTCCGTATCTTTCACAGCTCTTGGTTGAAGCACTAGGCCCGTTTTGAGCTCACATGCCTCAAGTGCATCTGGACTCAGCCGTCTGATGTGCTGAAGACCAAAGTGCTCATGGGGTATCTGTTCAATTGTCTGCTCACGAATATTCTGGAGGTATTCTTCAACAGACAATTTAGGGTCGACGTGAATTCGAAACGGAACAGTGGTGATCATCGGTCCCTCAATTTCCTCTGCGCCAACAATCGGAGCGTTGCGGCCAGTTAGCGTCTCACCAAAGACAACGTCTTCGCTATCAGCATACTGAGACGCGACCACTGCCCATGCAGCCCGAATGATTGTAGCCACCGTGGCATTGAAAGCGGGTGGCCGGTCAAGTGAAATATATTCCTCTAAGAGCGAGTCTGCTTTGGCCTGATACCCTGAGTACGGATGCGGTGGGAACTGCGGACCGATTGCCCCCTGGAGCTGTTCTCTCCAGTAGCTCTCTGATATTTGACGATCCACGTAACAGAGGTGCTTGATAAAGTGCTTGAAGTTGGCAGGTCTGCTCAGTGTTTGCCCGACATAAGCTTTGTTGACTCTCTCAACTATTAATGGCATACACCATCCATCGTATAAGGCATGGTGCATGGTCAACACGAAGCTGACTTTGCCGGTTTGGCTATCATTGATGACAGCATATCGAACTAGTGGTTGACCCAAATCCATGTTATCGTCTCGATCACGAATAAGATACTCGTTGAGATTTGATTCGTTGGACACGTCAGGTTTTCCACTGACGACAACTTGAAAAAGTCCACGACCTGGTACTTGGACAATCCTTGTAGAGAGAATGGGACACTCTGCGTGGGCAGTCTCAAAGGCAGAAACAAGCCTATCGGCAACTGAGACGTTTGCGAGTTGAACAACTGGTTGAGCTACGTAGGCTTCTTTGACCTTCCCTGACAAGGCCATGAGTGCTTCTTGCAGGGGAGTGCAGGGGTAAATATCCCTGACGCCATCAATGTCAATGCTGCACAGGTCAGCAACATCCTTTCGAGCCGATATCTCAGACCAAGTGCCATCAATCAGGGAGAACGGAGGTATTTCTGTTTGCTGAGTATCAGCAATCGAGACACTCAAGGCAGCTGCAACCATGCTTTTCAATGTGGAATTCATCAAGATGCTGGCCACAGAGAGTGAAATTCCATAGGTCTCCCTTGCGGCAACTACGAGGCGCATTGCTCGAATGGAATCTCCTCCTATGGCAAAGAAATTGCTTTCCTGATAAAGTTGGGTTTCAATACCTATCACTTGCTTCCAGAGTTCTGAAAGTCGTATTTCCGTCTCAGTAGCTGGGTCTGTCCGACCCGGAGAACTGCTGGACCGAGTGATGGAAAACTCATGAAGAGAAACTGAGGCTGCCAAGTGCCGCAGATACTTGCGATCAGTCTTGCCCGACACAAGAGACGGCATGGCATTTAAGATGATGAATGATGCAGGAACCATGTATCTGGGAACTTTGGCGCCCACCTCCTTGTCAACACTGACCAATGCAACCTGCAGTTGGCTTGAAGGCTTGACAAAATGATAATCGGCCGTGTTTGTATTCGCGTCTGTCGAAGGCTCAGCAAGAAATGCGACCAAGGTTGCAACTCCGCTGCTGCCCTGCTTGATCACCTCGGCGGCAACTTTGATACCCGGGGGGCAAGCAGGCTTGAAGATGGTGCTCGACTTCTGTCAACTCAACCCGCTGCCCTCTGATCTTGACTTGCTGGTCTTTTCGGCCGACGAATTCGATACCGCCTAGGTTGTTTGATTCTTATCGCACTAAATCGCCCGTTTTGTAGAGGCGGCCCTGACGACCTGGGATGTAGCCATAACCAGCCGTCAACCAAGTTGGGTTTTCCACGAATACTTCAGCTGTTTTCTCTGGCTCGCCGAGGTATCCTATTCCAACTACTGGACCTTCGACAAGCAATTCGCCAACTTCACCAACTTTGGAGAGGACGTTGTGATCGTCGGGGTTTGTGATCCAAGTGGAAGCTCCAACTCCCCTACCGATGCCAGTCGATGTGTTGAATGTATTGTTTGATAGTGCAACCAACAGTGCATTCAGAGGGTCCGTAGGCAATTATTAGATTCGTAGTCCTACTCCATGCAGCGGCGTCACTTGCAGAGACGGCCTCGCCACCTAAGCCTAAGACGTCAAGAGAAGGTATTATGTCGGCGTCCAGCACTCTGGCCACGGAAGGAGTCATATGGACCATGTTGGCGCCGCTTTTGCGAATAGCACCACTTAGGTCACTCATTCTGTCCGCCTCAGAAGGCACGCAGATGGTTCCTCCTTTGGCCAATGTGCACAACATGCAGTCTATGCTGACGTCAAAAGCGTATGAGGGGAAGTCGAAACATCTAGAATGTGTCTTGTATCCCACGGCGTCGGCTCGTGGTATGGCGCCGCTGGTGTAATTCTCGTGCGATATGATTACGCCTTTGGGCTTTCCTGTGCTACCGGACGTGAAAATGATGTACATTGGATTCGTGGCGGACACGAGAGGTAGAGGTTCGATAGGATCATTGACGATTACGTCAAAGAACTTTTGAGAAATAGCAATGACTTCTCCATTTTGTGAGACTCTGAGGCCAAGGGGTTTCTGGATCTCGGACGTGACGAGTATTCTAGCATTTGTTTGTTCGACAATAGTCTGAAGTCGGGCTTCGGGCTGGCTTGGATCTGTCAGGGAAAATGTAGCGCCTGTTTTCATGACGCCGAGTAAGGCTACGACGGCCCATTTCGACTTTTCGAAGCAGATTGGCACGATTGTGCCTATTGATACACCTTGGCGCCTCAACTGTCCTGCGAGTAGAGTTGATAGTTCATCCACCTCACGGTAGGTCAGATCTCCGTCCCATGAAGTTACGGCTGTCTTGTCTGGCTGCCTCTGTGTTACATCACGAATGATGTCGTGCATACATAACTGAATAAGAGGGGGCAGTTGTTTATTCCACAACAAAATCTGATTGAGATCTGGATCTGAGTTACTCACGACGTTCTCGAGACTTGATGTGTTGTCGACAATACTTTGCTGTTTCGAAAGATCAACTGGGAGGGCGGTGACTGTGATCTGCGGTTCTTTACGCAGACTTACGCCACCGAAGCCATCACTATTGATAATGTACATTGCTGCTGTGGTATCATAGGCTGTGGAATCAAGTTCACATAATTTCGGAAAATAACTTCGTCGTAATGTAAATACACACTGCAGAAGACAAATTCATGCAGCACAATAAATTCTCCGCCTCGAAGAAACCTGCCAACCTCTAGCGTCTACAACAAGCTCTCAGACAGGCAAGTTCGGGACCCAGCACCCTCGGAGCCCATTCGGGAAATTCTTTTGACAGAATTATTCTGACAGCTCGGGGTTTACGGGAAAGCCCCGACCAGAGAATCTACGAGATGGGTCCTATGAGTGTCCTGGTGATGGAAAAGAGTAGGCGAAAGCCGGCCGCTTCCCTCAGAAACAGCAGGTCAAGCGAAGCTAAGGGCAGCTGGTGATCCTCCAAGCGACAATAGTTCATGATAGAAGGCGGAATCTTACATGATGTGGCTGAACAGGTGGCTCGATTTCCTAGCTCTAGCATGGAACTGCCCCGGAGCTGGATATCCAGTCTCGTAGTCTGGAACGGCCTCGATTGGGAGTTACTTGCAAGTACATGGTCGAAATCTCGCGCAGCTAGAACCCTTGTCTGTACTAGCGAGGAGCAGCTGTTCGGAGGAGCGACTCCATTTGGAGCGCCACAGGGACTTTGGCGAAGGGCCCTCTTGATCAGATAAGACCTCAAATGTATAATTCGGTTGGTTGTGTTTTCTGGCGCGTGAAACGTAACAATTAGCCCGACTGTCCTTGGAAATGGACGTTGATGGCTAGAGAGTCAACAGCCTGTCCCAGAGATGAAAAAGCGTATCTAAGTCGTGCATAAACACGAATTGGGGGTCCTCAGAATGAGAACAGACTGCAAGCACAGCGAACACGGAGTTATTTTCACGTGAAAAGCAAACGGTCGGCTCACACTTCCCAGCGCCTTACGCCTCAATTGCTCAACCAGGGTCTAGTTCAATGGCAAGGCAGGGCGGTTCACGCACAGACAAGGTCTGAAGTGCCACGTTTTTCGCCATATCGGTCTTGCGCGCATAGAGTTCAAGCAAGTGTAGGCGAGTGATCAAGTGACTGATTGATAAACAAATTCGAGAGCGACACGGAGGGGTGGATGGCGAAGTACTTCAGGGAAGTAGAGGTACATCTTCTATTGAGGCCATGTTCAGCTCTCATTTTCTCGAGACGCCAACCGCCCCATCTCATCCACAAATGCTGAAGATGGGCATTGGCTGCACAATGGGCCCAGCGATTCCAAATGCTCCACATCGGACACAGAATTTTACCTGAATTTCGTCGTCCCCCAAGTCTGATTCGGCTGAGTGATGTGATGGGCCACCCTTCAAGTCTGTCGCTGCAAGCCAAGAATGTAACTTGCCTGAAGATCTGGGTCGGATGTTTGCGTATACGGAGTGATCGTCGCTCGGCGGCATACTTACACTGGTCGTAGCGGATATAATATGCCGCAATGCCGTAGGAGACATGCCATCATGGCCAGAATGAGCTAAGACTATGTAAAGCTTATGCTCCTTACGACTTTGACCCATGTGGGACGGGACCCTCTTGGCCACTTTACGGATGGAATAGCCAAAACAAAAAAAGAGAGACGACGTAATCAACGTAGCGATCAGATTTGCCCCGGTAATCCGTGTCTTCATCCTTTTGAACAGCTTCATTTTTGTGAATCGCACCTCCCAGAGCATATATCAGTTCCAAGAACTCTTGCCTTGGCCACTTCAACCATTGCCAGCGTCATCCGGTTCACATTGTGTGCAACTTAAGTAGACATGGCCACGCAACCTCTGACAGAATTGCCTCCACGCACTCAGCCAACTACCCAGAGGCTGTCTGTTCTCCAGGGTCCCGTCGATCCTCCTCTCGTTGATCTCACATTGGGCGAACTCCTCGAACTGCAGATTTACCAGCACGGAACCAAGGAGTGTATAGTGATTCCGTGGACAGGTGCTCGATGGACTTACAACGAACTAAATCAACAGAGCTCGTCGCTCGCCAAAGCTCTGCTCGACATGGGGATCGGTGTTGGAGACCGAGTGGGCATCATGGCCGGCAATTGCGAACAATACGCGGCCGTCTTCTTTGCGGTTGCCAAAATTGGAGCTATCCTGGTTATCCTGAACAACACTTATACGCCAACCGAAGCCATGTACGGCCTCAAATTCTCGGATTGCAAGGTTTTCTTTACAACGCAAAATATTGGCAAGCTTGATAACCGAAAACTGTTAAGCAACTTGAAAGCAGAGGCGGATGGCCCGCGAGTGTTCATGCTCCGAGGCGATGCAGGGGATTATCAGACCTACGATGATTTGATCAAATCAAGCAGGAGGAAGAGCAATGACAAATTGCATCGGGCTATGCGGCGTGTACTTCCGCATCAAGTGGTGAACCTGCAGTTTACGAGCGGCACAACAGGATTGCCCAAGGCTGCTATGCTCACTCATCAGTAAGATAATTTGGCTATGAAATCGCTGCAATCCTCCAATACTAACGTTGAACAGTAACTTGGTTAACAATTCTCGATTCATCGGTGACAGAATGAGATTGACATCCGAGGATATTTTGTGCTGCCCTCCGCCCCTGTTCCACTGCTTCGGTCTCGTTCTCGGCCTGCTCGCCATCGTCACTCACGGGGGCAAAATTGTCTACCCAGCAGAAGTTTTTGACATCCCGTCAACGCTTCAAGCCATATCAGAAGAGGCATGCACAGCTGTTCACGGCGTTCCAGCCATGTTCGACTCTCTATTTCAAGCCGACTTTCCCCTCGGCTTCAATTGCGACAATCTTCGCACTGGTATTATTGCTGGTGCGCCAGTGCCGAGATACTTGATGGAGCTTTTGGTCAACAAGTTCGGCATGACAGAGTTCACGAGTAGTTATGGCCTGACTGAGGCGTCGCCGACGTGTTTCAATGCATTCACAGACGACGCGATGAATATGCGACTTACAACCGTAGGCACTTTGATGCCTCATGCTCACGCCAAGATTGTTGATCGCGATGGCAACATCGTGCCTATTGGAGCCAAGGGAGAGCTGTGTATCGCCGGATATCAGTTGCAAGCCGGATATTGGAATAATTCGGAGAAGACAAATGAAACCATGGTGCGAGATGCTGCGGGCGTGCTATGGCTGCATACTGGTGATGAGGCTGTCTTTGACGAGAATGGATACTGTTCCATCACGGGGCGGTTCAAGGATATCATTATTCGAGGTAAGTCAACAAACCCAACGTCAAGCCCACCGCGAGGTGTTTTAAAAATGACTCTTTGAGCTAATCGTGCCTAGGTGGAGAGAATATCTACCCTCTCGAGATCGAAGAGCGCCTCATGGCCCACCCATCCATCTCGCGCGCCATCGTCGTCGGCCTCAAGGACAAGCACTACGGCGAGGTCGTAGGTGCTTTTGTCGAAAAATCCGACAACCATCCCAAACCGACAGATGTGGAACTGCGAAATTGGGTTCGCAACACTCTCGGCAAGCATAAGTCGCCCACCCATGTATTCTGGCTGGGCCAGGACGGGATTCCCTCCGGTGTGCCTTTGACAGGCAGTGGAAAAGTAAGAAAGTTTGAGATGGCGAATTTGGGTAATGAGATTTTAGCAAAGAGCGCGCATACATCGAAGTTGTAAAGAACAGATAGGCGAAGATCGATTTCCATGTTTTAGAGCTAGAGCTAGAGTAAAAGTTAATGCCTGATGATTGCAAAGAATTTCGTTCCTTTTATTACTTGCAAAAGGACAAACGTCGTTGACTTGCGTCGATGCAGCATAGACCAGGGCACGATTGTTTGCACGATTTGTTTTCACCAAAGGTCGTCTTTCCCTCACAACGGCAATCATGAAACCCAAATTGATTTTATTCCTCAGATTCTATATACATAAATGCGACCCTTACAGCTTCGGCACCAACCCAATTCTCAGACCACCCACGACCTTGTCACTTTCGGCCAACGGACATAGCTGGAAGAAGCGCCCTCGTGGACATCTGACGCAAGCGCTTCTCTTGTGAGGCAGATCGACGAAGTGTTCAACGCCAAAGCCGTGGATGAAGTCGTACATGATGACTGTGGAATTGGTGCCCTTCGGCTCGCCTACAACATCCATGGTACGCGGGTCGTCGAGAAAGAGGTAGTGCATCAAGCTGCTCCACCAGGCCGTTACGCGATGAGGTCCGCGGAATCGAACATCGCCGACGAGGGAGTGGCGGCCTCGGTCGAAATCACCTGCGTTGTAGTAGCCGCCGAGACGATCCTCCTGTATCACGAAAGTCGCCGATTGTCAGTGATCGCTCAAGAGAGGCTGAAGGGCGGGGGAAAACAAGAATTAACTGACCTTGGCCCAGTAGACCTCGAAGTATGCGAAGTAAGCGTCATCCCACTTAGCCAATATGGAGACCTGATGAGGGTCTTCATGGATGTTACGCAGGTATTCCCGGTGCTGGTCAAGTGTGCCCGTCTCATTCCAGCCCTGAGAAACCCGAGGGTCATTCTGCCACTCATGGAACAGCTTCAAGTGTTGCTCATCTTTGTAGTCAAGTGATACCATCGAGAAGGTCTCCTTGAGATGCGGAATCCATCGACTGTAGACAACGGCGCCCGGGGCAGGCTTTGCGGGTCGGATTGGATGGAACGCCTGCTGTGTTCTGTCAGGATCTTGAGGATCGCCGGCCGACAGAATAGTGATTGTGTGTTCGACAGGTGTCAGAGGATAGGAAGCCAATGGATTTGCCGTTCCGTATAGAGAGGCGGGTGATTCGGCTGGACACCATACGGGCCGAGGGCCGAAAGGCGACCCAGCGCCTTGCCAGAACATGCTGCGTAAAGCCACCACGACGTATTCGTCTGTGATAGTAGACTCGACCCTCTTCTGCCGGGGAGGCAAAGGATGGTCAATGGCGAGCATCACGTCTCTCAATTGAGCTCCGATCGTGGCAGCGTCTGTGCCAACAAGCTCCAAGCGCAGCGACTCCATGCCAGGACGGACAGTGAACAAAACGTATAGGAGCAGCCAAGCTTGCGCCAGAGATGGAGCTTCATTGCTCGTCCATGCTACCATCGAGCTTGGTGAGCGCCTGGCTCTTGCCCATGCGCTGTTGTTGGAATCTGAAGGAAGCTCGCTGGACTTCAAATCAGCCGGCTCGGAGAAGATGAGCTTGTCATTGTGCAATGCGCTTGGGAGTCGCTGTTTCGAGGAGCCTTGGCGTTCGCGAAGCTTGTAGAAAGGGATGTTCGCATTGGTTTTCTTGTTTCCAGACGGCGCGGAAGCCTTGTGAATGGTGTATTCGGAAAAGTATGGATGGGGAAGCTTCAGCACGGTCTCGTCAGTCGACAGAGACGAGAGCTGGACTACCGATGATGAAGCCATTGTGCGAGAACCAATCTTGGTTTATTTCCCAACGGTTTGGGCTAGACGTCTGAGACGAAGGCAGTATCAATGTCGAAGCAGAGAGATACACACAAGATGGGGAGAAGCGTCAATGGCTAGCTTGAGGGGTTCACGATACAATCACCACGGAAAGCTCTTAAAAAATGGTGCGTTGCATCGCACATCCATCAGCCGCGGCACAACGACGTAAATTTTTTTCTCCGGCTCTTGGAGGAGACCCTTAGCTCTAAGGCCGGCCGATGGGGAGGATTGATCCAGGTCAGGCCAGAAGCTGAGGACGGTCCGATGTGTCGCTTATTGCGTGCAGGGCACTAGATCAGGGTTGGCTTGTGAGATGTAACGCCGTGAAGATGCACGCCCTACGAGAGCATGTCGTAAGAGGCGGACAGTCCATCAATGACGGCCCCTGCTCGGATACTATCGCCATCAACGGACATTCTTAGCTGGACAGGAGAGGGTCCAAGGTGGGAACTACAGCGGGCGCCACCAGCAATTACTGGTACATGGAGTCCCGGTGCATTGTGGTGGTTTGGTGGTGGAACGGAGTGGGAATCAAAATCAGTCTGGTGGAAGCGAAACCCACCGCGGACATGGGGGTCAAGTGTTTATTGAAGAGGAAGTGGACTGAAGTGAGGGAATTCCCATCAAGCTTGTCCGCATAGTTCAGTGGAGGACACGCAGTGACAGGCCCAAGCGAGTCCCGTCTCGAAAGCAGCAGCCGATGGGCGAAGGCATCCGCTGATTGATGGCTGAGTGCTGGCTGATTGATAAATACATGCATGCATGTGCGAAATTTGCGTGCCCCGGGACCAGGCCCAGGCCAAAGCCATGAGCGAGGAGCGGATCAGATAACTTTATTGGGCCAGCCCGTTGCGCCATGGCGCCACAGATCCATCAAGCAGCGATCGGACTTACGAATGCCACCATCATGACAAAGGACATACAGCCTGCAGAACGCTTGGGTAGGAGTTTCATTTGTTGGAAGGCAATCCTTGTGATGGGTGCATCGGAGGCATTATCATGAACAAAGGGACAAGTTCGACGTTGCGC
Source organism: Periglandula ipomoeae IasaF13 (assembly GCA_000222875.2). Classification (NCBI taxonomy): domain Eukaryota; kingdom Fungi; phylum Ascomycota; class Sordariomycetes; order Hypocreales; family Clavicipitaceae; genus Periglandula; species Periglandula ipomoeae. Next base: position 26,710 of record AFRD01000375.1, read on the forward strand.
GACCCGAGTCCTACTCGACTCGTCGCGTCAAGCCTTCCAGTCTTGTTGCGGAGTCAGGAATTTAACGAGGGGGTTGGAGAATCCCTCGCCAACCAGATCAAACAAGTTTTCAGCGCCTGAAACCAGTTGGCTTCTCCTTTGCATTTGTTCAGCGTCTGGAAACACTGTGCTGGCCCGCTCACACTATGCCATTCACCCCGCAGCTCCGTTCATCGGCCAGAGCACCAGATATACGGCTCGAGTGTAAGCTCGGCTCAACCATCTCATCCATTTTATAGGCGCGCCGACTCTAAATGGCAGTTGTTTCCTGACGACCGTCACAATCACCTGGTACGTAGTGTTTGGCCCATTCGCAGCAGTGCTTGCCTGGCCCAGCCTCTCCACCTTGGTGCAGGACAAGGCCTACCATGCTCTTTGTCATGTCAGACAGTTGTCGTGCGCCTAACGCGGCCGCCGGAGTGAGTTATTATAATAATAGTCTTACCGAGCAATACGTAGTACCTGCCAGCTTAGCCATCTCCGAAATCGATGCATCGGTGGCAGGTCAAAAGAGGTATGCCGCTTCAATGCGACAATTTGGATTGTTTTACGGGACTTTGATATGGTTTAAAGTCTTCGTTAAGATCGGTCGCCTAGTGTCTTGCTGCTCACCCGCGCAACCAAGTATTTACCTATAACATTCACTTTTGACATTTTCCGATACCGTAAACTGAAGTCAGCGTTGCAAATAACAGGCGGGAATTCTTCAGCCTATTCGCCCAGCGTCGCCTGCCCGGGCCGTCACGAACAGCCACATTATAGATTATCGAATCCATCCCGTTTTAATTCCCGGTCACATCTTCTCGATCTTTCCGCACAATAAGATCTGACCGCATGCTGTTTGTCTCTATTCGTTCGGTCGTGCTGTCTCGAATCCATCCCCTGTTTGCATCAGCTCGGAATTATCGGCGAGCTACCTACGGTGAAACTTGCTCTACTCTTTTTTTGTTTTTGGCAGTAGTTTTTTTTCTTTGGGGGTTGTATCTCTCTCGCTCTACACGTCGCTATCTTCAGTCTCCGGGAGATCTTGCACTCTATCAACAAAATAAGACAAGCCAAGCAGGCTCCTCGACAAATCGGCGACCTTTTCTTAAGATGCCACCGCAACAACCCGGAGCTTCGGTCACAAGGACTGGCATTGAACCTGGATATGGCACAGCAAACACAACAAAGTACTCGAATACTACGACAGGCGCAGATGCTATTAGCTCTGTCACTGACCGGCATGCGGATGATGAAGACTGTCACGAACAGGATAGACTGCTAGGCGGCAATCTGCAAGAGGGTGTTCAGAAAATCGAAGCCATCACTTCTGTATGGACGCACACAGCGTTGATTGTAGCGTACATTATGATCCGGGTCATCTACTTCGTCGACTCACTTCAGCAGGCGACGACGGGAAACTTAACGCCATACGTAACTTCGGCGTTCAAACAGCACTCGCTGACACCGACGGTCAGCATTATGAGCAATATCATCGGGGGAGTCTTCAAACTCACACTCGCCAAGGTTTTGGACGTCTTTGGTAGACCACAAGGATATCTGCTGTCCATCACTTTGACGACCCTCGGTCTCGTCATGATGGCGCTTTGCAGGAACGTCGAGACCTACGCTGCCGCACAGGTCTTTTACTGGGTTGGCTTCAACAGCTTGGGATACTGCCTTAGTATTTTTGTTGCCGATACGTCATCCCTGCAAAATCGGGGGCTCATGTTTGCATACACCACGTCTCCCTATATCATCACAACATGGATATCAGGTCCTCTGGCACAGAGCTTCCTCGAAGGTCCCGGTTTTCGCTGGGGCTTCGGCATATTTGCACTTGTTACTCCCTGTATAACATTGCCTCTATATGTGCTGTTTATGCAGAACTACCACAAAGCTAAGAAACAGGGCTTGATCCCGTCGTCAAAAAGCGATCGCACCTTCTGGGACTCACTTGTCCACTACGCCAGAGAATTTGACGTGATAGGCCTCTTGCTTATTTCAGTCGGTCTCGCTCTTTTCCTGTTACCATTCAACATATATACTCGCCAAGCGGACGGTTGGCGCTCTCCGCTGATTATTTCTTTGCTCGTTACGGGGCTCGTCCTTCTCGTTGCATTTGCTATATGGGAAAAGTTTCTTGCCCCGGTCAAATTCCTCCCGTACGCACTTCTAACGGATCGTACTGTGGTTGGAGCCTGTGCACTAGCCGCCGTGTCTTTCATCAGCTTCTACATCTGGAATTCGTACTTCCGATCCTTCCTGCAAGTTGTCAACGGACTTTCCGTTGCGGAAGCGAGCTACGTCGGCAGCATTTACAGCATCGGATCCTGCTTTTCTGCCATCTTCGTTGGTTTGCTGATCCGGAAAACGGGTCAATACAAGCGGCTCTCTCTTTACTTCGGTGTGCCCGTGATTGTTCTGGGTGTCGGATTGATGATCAACTTCCTCCAGCCAGACTCTCACGTTGGCTACATCGTCCTGTGCCAAGTACTCATCGCTTGTGCTGGCGGAACACTTGTCATCACGCAACAAACCGCCGCCATGGCCGCCGCCTCCCACCAATACATTGTCGTCGTTCTAGCTGTCGATTCATTGTTTTCGGCTATCGGTGCCGCCGTTGGCTTGACGGTCTCAACAACGATTTGGCAGTCTGTTTTTCCACAAAAGCTGAAGGAGTATCTTCCTGAATCCGCTATGAAGAATTTCACGGAGATCTATGGGCAACTGGACGTACAGCTGTCGTACCCGATTGGTAGCCCGACTCGGATCGCGATTCAAAAAGCATATGGCGATGGTCAGGGGGCTATGCTGGTTGGCGACACGGCTGTGCTGGTTCTCTCTTTTGTGACGGTCGCACTTTGGCGTGATATCAACATCAAGAATGTTAAGCAGATCAGAGGCAATGTCATTTGAGCTCCTTGGCCTGAACGGTTGCATAGAGCATGATTGCATGGGGAGGGTCGCGGGGGAAAGCACGTTTGCATTCAGCATGAGCGATGTATTATTTTAGAACTAGGACATTGGCAGGCGTTTTCTATTTGACCTGACATATACTGAGGCTTAAATCAATATTGGTGTCCCTAGGGCCTAGAGCCGTGCAGCCATGAATCCGCGAGGTTTCGCATCTTTGATCATGGCAGGGCGTGACCTTCTGAAACGGACTGTGCCACCGTGGCCGGTCTCCCGAACATCCTTATCTGCTGTCTCTTTGCTCTCGCCTGCATCAACTAGCTACCTGCATATTGAGACTAAGCCTGCCGCCGACCTGTCTGCGCAGCCCACTTGGGGCTGCGACTCGGCGCTTTGCATATTTCGAGTAGAAGGTAGCCTGGTGATACAGCCTTGTTTGCCTGAAAAGTGTTCTGCTGCGACCGTAGCTTGCTGCAGGATCGCACATGTCCAATCACGGTTTGATATTTTCATGCTGTTGGTTGAGTGCTGCGACCCTGGCAACCCTTGGTTGGATGGGAAAGCCCACAATGGGATCATCAGATGCAGCCTACGGGCCGTCCCCCTGGGGTCAGCCCGTGTTTTAGAACTCGATGCAGGGTTCGATAATGTGTCTTGCTGAAAGGCTATTAATAAATGCGGAGTTAACTGTGATCTTTGAACAAGATAAATTCTATGTCATACGTCTCCACGTTCAGATAAACGCGCTCGCTGTCCAAGGTCTCATCTCCTTGCATCACTCTTCCAGTCCAGAATAGAGACAAGGAGTGAAGATGACGGTATGTGCTTCTCCCTCTAATGTGCATGACTGATTGCTTAACATTATGGATCACTAGAGATCGACAGCATCAGTCAGTGGCTTCGGCTCTAACGCGCTTTACTCCTGCAAGCTCAGTCCAAAGTTCCAGTAGGAGTGACAGTACCAGCGACTTTACTGGTCTTCCCGATACCAGCAACACTCCAGTACCATCGATTGAATTTGATCATGATTCTTCTGCTGCATCGACATCAGGGAGCAATTATACAACAAGTGCTCCCGGGTCCAACCCACAGCACAGGCAGAGTGCCTTCTCTGACGCATCCAGCTTCGATGGTGTAAATGCTAGGAGTCGCAGGCCTCGCGCAGCAAGCAATGTGGTAGATCAACATAGGTTGACGGACGTGGAACAACGGCTTCAAACATTGCACTTGGCAAGCTCAGAAGGAATCTCCATGAACGAGCTCTCCACTGCGCTAGACGCCGTAGAAGGCCATTCTAACAATAAGAGCCTTCAAGTGAACAGTGCTCCTTTATTCAGAGAGTCATCTGCGCCAGCAAGTCTCCCTCAGCAGGTTTCATTACAAGCACCTTATAATGTTGAAGATGAACGTCTATCCAATGACCCCTTTCAGAATGAAAAGTTCCAGGAGGCTCTAAGGCAGTCGAAGGACCTCATGTCAAAGCTCGAGACAGACCTAGGCCGTAGTTCATTATCTGAAGAACCAGATACAACAATCAGACGACTGCGCAACGAGGTACGCTCTTTAGCTTCATTTCAATGCCCAGCCACTAGGACTGTCGGCTTTGTGGGAGATTCGGGTGCAGGTAAGTCAGCGCATGCTGGACTCGGAATGTTGTTTGAGCGATCTTGCAGGAGATGAACTAAAAATATGAAACACAATTAGGCAAGAGCAGTCTGTTGAACTGCTTATTAGACATTGAGGATCTCGCCCGAGCTGTGAGTTACTTATCATTATTCCTGCCCCTCCTTTTCAATGACGACTGACTGGGTTTGATCAGAGCAACAAAGGCGTCGCGTGTACATGCGTGGTAACCGAATACCATTATCATGACGACCCGACTTTCAAGATCCACGTGGATTTATTTGATAACGCTCAACTGGAAAATCAAATCAAAGAACTTGTGAACAACTATAGGTTTCATAATGCCCAGGGCGATAAGCTTGACGGCCCAGAGCGAGAGTTGAGCTCGAACCAAGCGCAAGTGGCTGAAGACACGCTTCATGCCATGTTTCGTTCAAATCTGGACAGCTTGGACTGGGTAAACGATGAAGCCGATGTTTCAAGGGTTAATCGTCGGCTGCTGAAGTGGGCAAAGCAGTTTTTAGCCACTCAAAACTTACAAGACCAGTGCCTCAATTCTGCGAAGGAGTGCTCAGACATCCTGATGCACTTGACTTCAGATCCACCCGCAAGCGAATCGGCTTTGTGGCCGTTCATTCGAAGTATTAAGTATGCCTCCAGTCGTTCTTATGCTCGATTGAGCAGCTTATCGAGTCCCTCTCACTGAAATGACCATTGTCTACTGTGGCTAATCTTTCAAAGAGTATCCCTGAAATCGCCCATTTTGAGCAAAGGTCTCATCCTGGTCGACCTACCAGGTAAGCGCAAAAGTCCAGCCAAGAAAAGTCTTCCATACGCTTAGCACATGGATTTGCAGGGTTACGGGATCTCAATTCGGCTCGTCGCGATATCACAGAGCGCTATTTAGCGGACCGAAAATGCGATGAAATTTTTGCCGTCTGTGATATCAGTAGAGCAATGTCAGATGTAGGCGTGGCAAATGTATTCGAACTGGCAAGGCGGGCAGAATTAGAGAATGTGGGAATCATTTGCACAAAGTCTGATGTGTGTCCCTCAATCCTTCCAGCGAATTATACAAAGGAGCCTCTATTGACGACTGCTACAGGTATACAGAATACAAGAGGTTGTAAGAGACTGGCGTGGGGATGTGCAAGACGAAATACTAGATCTCAAAGAAAGAACAGATGAATGCAACAGGGGGTTAGCAGAGCTCAAAGAGGAGCTGGATGAGTTGTCAGAGGAGCTAGAAACCGCAGGCCGTGCCGATACACATGATGATCGGAGATTGTGGACGGAATTTAGACAAGCAGAGTACGTTCACTAACACGTTACACTCACCGCAACGGCTAACAATTTGCAGGAAGAAAGCACGTGAAGCAGATTTCAAGTGAGTTGAACATTCGTTCGTCTTGATGGCTCGACAGCATCTTTCGAATCCAACGCTAACATAGCTCAATGCAGCCTCACAAAGGTTGTGATTGATACAAGAAACATGGAAGTCGCACGGAGTCTGTCTTCAAGATATGGCGATTCGTCGCGCGCCAACAGCAATCGTCGTGCTGGTCTTGAGATCTTTTGCGTTAACCACACGCACTACTGGAAGAATAGAACCAAACCAGCTTCACAGTACATTCCGTACCTTGAGCTCAGCGGAATTCTCAAAATGCGCCAGCACTGCGTCTCAAAGGTGGCCTATAGTCAAGTGCGACTTGCCAAAGCTTACATGCAGAACCGGATTCCAGCTATCCTGAACGACTTGCAGGTTTGGACAGAAACAGGAGCAGGGTCCTTGAGCGTAGAGCGACGTATTGCTATACGAAGTACCTTGGACGAGATCGAAGCGCAACTGGAAGAAGTATGTAAATCTACTGACATACATTAACTCAAACATGGCAGAATTGATGCTAATAAATGAAAGCCAGGAACTCCTTGGATACACATCAGACATTTCCCAGCTGGCTCAATGTTTACATGATCATTACACACAAAAAGTCACCCCCCGTAAGTAATATTCTTGCCTCGAACACGTGTGGATTGTGGTTCTGATGCAGTTCTAGTACATCGTATTGACGACTGGAGTGAGGCAGCCGCAGAGGCATCTTTCGACTGGTCTGGAGTACGTATGGACTCGTTCGAATCGTAATACCATTGCGTTGACGTTATTAATTTACTGACTGTTTTTAGTGGCATCATCGTATGAAATTCGCATTGATCTCCTAATACGGGTATTGACTAATAATGTTCAGAATCGTACTCTGCGTTCTGCAGAAACTTTGGGAATTACTCCACGGCAAAGGCTGGATCACGCAACTGGAATGAGGAGGCTATGAAAGCCATGGTTGACGATCTCTCTGGTCCGTTTGACGAGGTCATGTCGGCTTTCAGCTCGAATGAGACACATCTCGTTGCACTGTTCTCTCGCGTCACTGAAGCAGCAGAACAAAAGCTCGGTTCGTGCGCCCCCAATGCCGTCCTTAGCTTGCTGTCAAGAAAGGTCGTTTGACAACAGAGTTATGATGATGAAAAATTACAAATTACAGTCTCCAAGCTCGGACACAATACAGCAACGGTCAGATCACTTGTGCAAGGGCTCGGTTCTCGCCGGCGACAATTTTCTGTTGACATAGGCGACAGAATGACAACATTTAGTCGTGAACTTCTGTAAGCTTGAAAGACTGTGAATTGGGTAACAAATTGCGATTGATTTTGACTGAACCGCCTTTCAAGGGTTTTGCGAACGGATACATTGAGCGGCATTAGAACGTCGCAATTCGGCAAGAAAGTTGAGAGCGCATATCGTGCGTGCAATCGAGAAAGCGGTAAGTGACTAGATCATTCGCGCGAGGCAGTCTCCTATTACTTGTCAGAATGCTCACACGTGGTAGGCTCCGGGAGTCATTCAAGACGGAAGCACATTATAGAGTCAAAAATGGGCGACTCGGACGTCTTCCGCACCTTGTTCACATATATGAGTAACCAATTCCAGGTAATATCCAACAACTTTCAGAAGCTCGTGGAGGAGCTGGTGGAATCACATCTCGTTTCAATCACAAGTACATTTGATATCGTGAGGCTTGAGAACACGATCAACGAAAGCGCCAGAGATACACCGTTTCGAGAATTGGTGGGCAAATCTGTGGGTGAGGTGTGGACTGCACTTGAGAAAGTTCACAACATGATCGGTAGCTGAGTTTGGTACGCGCCTTGACTATCCCAGACGAATCCTTTCTATAGCATACTGCAGTCCTTCTCTTATAGCGGATTTAGTTTACCTAGTCATCTTTTTTTTTTNTTTTTTTTTTTTTTTTTTCTAACTAGATTCTCCCAAAAAATTCACGTCTGGTGTACGAAACCGATTGCAG
>AFRD01000374.1:0-34669 GCA_000222875.2 Periglandula ipomoeae IasaF13
AATGCACGCCACCGCCAGCCTATCCTGTGAGCAATGTTGAGGAAGAAGATCAAGGATCTCTCAAGAATGTGGGAACCCCCCAATTCTCCAGCCGCCTGCGACATCAGAGTTCCTTCTGGTCATTATCAAGCTCAAGCACAGGTAGCTTCTATGTCCCACCAAGTCAACCACGTAGTCGCGCAAGGTCAAGGCAGACCCTGGCCTTGTCAGGTCATTCAAGCGGTACTGAAAGAGAAAGACGCAGTTCGGGACAGAAACGAACCAACTTGCCTTCAGAGCTTAGAATTACTGCCATCAAATCACCCAAGCGGGACTCTACTGTAAGTGATCACAATGATCACTCGTCTATTGCCTTCTCGAGTCAGTACTTTGCTCCACATTTCCCGCTAGAAGCTGTCAAGCCGGATGGACGCGAGGCCACTTTCGAGGATGTAGAAGATGAAGACGGCGACAGATTCATGGGTTGCACGGGTTCGCTGGACGACATTGACCCTGATAAACTCAGTGAGAATCATGCACAATCGAGCGCAATGGTTGAGTTTCCTACGGGCATCACCGCGTTCTTCACACCTGAGGCTATTCGATCCGTGAATGCCTTGCTTGCCGCTCTGCAGCCTACCCATCCAGAGGATATCCTAGATAAACTGCAGGTCGGATCTATTGGACAAATTTTCTCCGACAAGAAGCAAAGCCATGTCACAGGGTCCATGCAAGAAATTCTAATAAAGCTCCCCCACGCAAACGTCCGATTCCTAAACTCAACAAAGCCTAGCTCCTGGAATTCGGCCCCAGTTCCAATGGAACAGGATCAATATGAAATTCGCATTGTCAAGACGCTCCTGATCACGCGGACTGTCAGAGAGCGTGCAGCCGATGTACCCACGTCGCGCACGTCGATTCACTTCCGCCTCAAGTCAGCGGAAGTCTCTGCATCGGAAAGGCTCTCCCCTATTGAACCGCCACAAGCCGCAGTAATGGTCAACGTAGACAATGTTCGCTTATCTCTCGGAGCAAAAGATATAACGTACTTTGATGCCGATGTCGGTTCTGTTGTTGGAAGTACTGTGTCTGGTAAAGTCGAGTATCTCGCGTCTTTGATACACCGCACGGGCAGCATCGCATCTGAGCTTGGTGCTCTGTTGTCGCAAACATCTGCTCGCGCAGACAATCGTGTCAAATATCTGGCATACCGTTTATTGCGAGAAGGCGAGGGTACAAATGATCCGCCTTTTCTCATTCGACCTTCTGCGGTTTTACGATCTGCGCATGAGCACATGAGAACCGTCGACTCGTGGAAACTCATTATGCGTCTGCGGCAAATATGGTCTACCTTGGATCAAGCCAAGCGCTCAGACATAACGAATCGATGCCGAGACAACCTTGTTGAGCTGAGGGAGGACACTGTTGATTGCGTTATTGCCGCTTTCCAAAAGTGGCGAAGCTGGGATTTGGACAACCCGTCGCATTCCGTTTTGCTAAAGAATATCTTTGGCAGGGAGTTGGCACGAAACGAATCACCGCCACATGAGTATCCTCTACTTGGCGCTTGTCAACTCTCCGAGCTTCAGTTCGTGCTAGATCCTGGCCCAAAGCAGAATAATATCGGATTAGTTGATCTCAACGTGAGGTTAGACAAGCGGCCGGCTGGCCATACTGATGCATTTCCGGAGATCAAAGATTTTCGCGGTCCGTTGACAGCCATCAACGCATGCTGCGAGGAGGCAATTATTCACCTGAACTGGGAACTTTGTGAGTTAGCCGAGGATGTTCTACGATTGTACAGCAAAGCGCAGCCCTCAACATCGCCCAAGAAAGCGACATCCGCGCATGTCTCGTCTCACGAACGCCGCAAAGAAGCTGGAGCATACCATGTGGTATTTGAGGTGGTAAAGGGCTCCATCCAAGGAGAGACCATCAACCTGACCACCAAATCGGTCGCCAACGACCTGAAAACCTCGATTCTTCTCTGTAGCACCGGGGAAGAGCTGAACGTGGCGAATGCGATGCTGAATTGCAAAGCGGTCAACTCGAAGCTACAGAGCCATGGACATGTTCTCAGCGTCTTTCAACTCCAAGAGCCTAGTGTTTTTGGCCTTCATGAGCTCCAACAAACAGCAACCACCTCAGCGCATGTCATCAAAGTCTCTGCAAGTTCAAGAGACCTCTCGTTGAGAGTCAAGCAAGACCCTGTCGGCTTGTTGGAGGTGCTTGATCTGCTCATCATGGACGAAGCTGCTCGGCTGTACAAGCTGAAAGACCTTATGCCGTCATCATCAGACGGAGTCAAAAAACGTGAGAGGGTTAAAAAGCGCATGTCTACCTTTGTCGTGAACGTTGCCATGTTCTTAGATGGCTACACTATCAGCCTCCCGCTTGTACAGTCATTGACGTACAAGATAGCAGGGTCTGTCGCAAGAGCATCCTGCGCAGCAAATTTTGGTAAAGAAGTCATCTTCGACTTCGATATCAAAGAAAATTCTCACGAAATGCAAATTAATGTGAAGAATGAGCCAAGAAGCATTTCATTGCTGCAAATCCCTCCTGCGAACGGACGCATAACCAGCCATTCACAATCCACCGGCAATGTGGTGAATGTTCTCGCTTCCATGGAGGTGATTCGGTTAGACGCCTCGGCCATATACAGCCTGCTGTCGGCATTGAATCGTCCCCAGATTTCTGGAGCTATAGAGGAAGTTCAACATCAGATCAAAGTCATTCAGAGTCACATCGCCGAGACATTCGGATCGAGATCAGATAAGAACACAGACGCTCCGAGTCAATCTGCTCCGCCAGGGAAGCCTAGCAGCTTAGCGTACAATTGCCACCTTGCCCTAGCCGGTGTCAGAATCTTGGCCAAGACATCATTGAAATCTGTTGAGGAACCAATGGCTGAAATTCTGTTTGCCCTAGAGAAGGTCATGCTGCAGGCCTCTAATCAGCATGACCCAACGGTACCGCCACTAAAGTACCCCGATCTGCACATTAACTTGCGTGAGATCAAGCTTGATATTCGTCGCGGGAAGCCAAATGCTTTGCGGTCATGCGGCAACCTTTCTACCGGCATCAACGTCTCAGCAAGCTCTCGACGCGGAGATAGTGGGAAGGAAGACTGGTCCCTACACTTTCGAAATGACGATCTCACCATGAACTTGTCGCCTGAGACAGTTTCCACAGTGATTGATGTCATTGGCTACATGGGATCGAGGATTCGCGATTTGGACACGTCAAGAGAGTTGGAGTATCTGCAGAAGTTGAGGCAGACTAAGCCAAAGATCAAGATTAATGACGATGAAGATGAATGGGGCCAGGATACAGATCTCCTGGAGTCTGTGCTTTCGTCCATTACCTACAGATTTGAACTGAGAAATATGAGTTTCTCATGGGATATTGCGGACGAGTCCGTTGACAATGACAGCACAAAGGAAGACTTGGTACTATCGATCAAACTGATTGAATTCGGTACTCGCACTCGAAAATCTGCACGATTGACGACCGAGGATTTTCTGGTGCAAACTGTGCTACCTGGCCAGGACAAAGCTGTCAGGTCACTGCACTCTGCCTTGTTACCAGAAGTCATCTTCAATGTCGCCTACGTCTCGACACCGGATGCTCGACGTATGGCGTTCCAAGCTATCGGAGATTCCTTGGATCTACGCTTGACTTCTGGCTTCATTGTGCCTGCTGCGAATCTCATTCAGTCCATCTCTTTATCAATGAAGAATGTCCAGACTGCTTCAGCACAGTGGACGATAGAGAAACCAACGACAACTGAAACCTCGACGCCGAAGAAGCCCGAAAGTCCAGCTCCGCCCCTGCGACAACGCAGCATGTTTGGCAAGAAAAGGCTGGAAAGCCTCCTCGTTGATGCAGACTTTGCTGGAGCTGTTGTGTATGTATCGACCAAAAGAAACACAACGAATGCCGCGGCAGAATCCAAGTACAGTCAACCCTCCTTGGCGGGTAAATATGGCCAATTTAGCGCAGACGACTCAGGTTCCGGCGCCGTATTGCGCAGTCCGGGTCTCGCATGGAAAGCTGAATACTTCGACAATGGAAAAGAGGATCCGTCTCTGTACGGCGAAATCAAGATCAATGCTTCTAGCAATATCCTCTATCCTTCTGTGGTTCCTCTCGTCCTCGACATTTTGTCTTCTGTTAAAAAGGTCGTTAGTGATGACGAAGTCGAGCACCAACCAGAACAATCGGAGCAGCCAAAACTCAAGCCAGCCAAGTCCGCAGACGAGGATAACTTCCTCACCGCAGACCCCAGCACTGTTCTCGGGCGCTTGAGATTGAATCTTGGACTCCGGATCTCGAGACAGGAATTTTCCTTGAGCTGTCAGCCGATTGCCAGAGTATCTGCCACAACTTGTTTTGACAACATGTACTTCACCCTCAATACGGTGGCGTCTCAAGAACAGGGCAACTTCTTTGCCATTTCTGGCGTTGTCACCAGGCCCCAGGCATCGGTTCAACATGTATACTCTCGTGATTCCACGGCCAGTTTCGAGCTTGACTCAGTCACCATATCTTTCATGAATAGCAAGCACTTCAGCGGAACCAGCGGCGTGTCGGCTATCCTGAACGTGAGCCCCATGAAGGTCTCCGTTAACGCCAAGCAAGTCCAAGACTTCTTGTTGTTCCGTGAGATCTGGTATCCCGAGGAACTACGACAGAAACCGCCCGTGCAGGTTCCCAAGATGCCAGCGGAAACCTCCCAGGCGCACCTCGTGCAACGATATCAGGAAGTAGCAGCCACCGCCGCATTTCCATGGACGGCTACCATCTCTATCGCAGCGCTTGATGTCAGCGTCGACCTAGGTCAGGCAATTGGCAAGTCTATCTTCCAAATCAACGAATTTTGGATATCATCAAAGAAAACGTCAGATTGGGAGCAGAATCTGTGCCTGGGCTTCAAGAAGGTCGGCATCGACTGCACTGGCCGTTTGAGCGGATTTGTCGCCCTGCAAGACTTCAGGCTACGAACATCGATTCACTGGCCGCGTCGTGAGGAGGCGCTCAACGAAACACCACTGGTGCAAGCATCCCTAGCATTCAACGCTTTACGGATCAAAGCGGCGTTTGATTACCAAGCCTTCTTGGTGGCTGATGTCACGTCTCTGGAATTTCTCATGTACAATGTCCGGAAACAGAAAGAAGGCAGCGCCGATCGATTGGTGGCCATTTTTGATGGCGAGGCGGTCCAAGTTTTTGGAACCACGACTTCAGTGGCCCAATCTGTGGCACTTTATCAAGGTCTGCAAAAGCTCATCCAAGAGCGGCGAGAGAACTTTGAATCATCGCTGAGGGAAATTGAAAAGTTTATGAAACGCAAATCCATAACCTCACGCGGAGCACTGCCGCAGCCGTCGCCGGTCGTGCCGAAAATCCCAGTGGATGATACCTTGTCCAAGTCACCTATCTCACTGGACACGGACGTCGTAGTGACTCTGAAAGCGCTGAATCTCGGAGTTTTCCCTAGCACCTTCTCAGATCACCAGGTGTTCAAGATGGAAGCTCTCAATGCGTATGCTCGTTTCTCGGCGAGCATCGAGCAGCGGCGCATCCACAGTATACTGCGAATGACGTTGGGCCAGCTACGAATTGGGCTTGCCGGAGTTCGAGACGCAGAAGCACCAAAGACAATGAGCGAGATGACGGTGGAAGATGTCGTCAAACGATCTATAGGGTCTCGAGGCGGCACTATTCTCAAGGTCCCCAGGGTGGAAGCCGTGATGGAAACATGGCAGAAGCCAACGAGCAACCACATCGACTACATATTCAAGAGCGCTTTCGAAGGCAAAGTTGAAGTGGGATGGAACTACTCCCGCATAAGCTACATCCGAGGCATGTGGGCAAACCACTCCAAATCCCTCGAACAAGTCTGGGGCCGACAACTCCCCATGACGGCCGTCAAAATCACAGGCGTACCCGAGGTAGAGGGCGAGCAGCAAAAGATCACGGCAGAGGTCAACGTCCCGCAGTCCAAATATGATTACCTCGCACTGGAGCCCCCCGTCATTGAGACGCCTCAGCTACGAGACATGGGAGAGGCGACGCCACCGCTTGAGTGGATCGGGTTGCATAGAGAGAGACTTCCTAATTTGACGCATCTGATTGTGATTGTGTCGCTGTTGGAGTTGGCGGGCGAGGTGGAGGATGCGTATTCGCAGATTCTAGGATCGTGATTGTGAATGGCTCGGCGTGAGTCACTTGGTAAGTTTAGGTTTGGGATGAATGGAAGAGGGTGGACGATGATGGAGGGGGAGGGACGGAGTTTAAATGTATATTATGATGACCAATGTATATATGAATCAATGCTGAGTACAGTGTATTAATCATGGTTAGATCTAGATGTGGCGGCGCTGTTGCTGTGAATGGATGGATATTGACTGCATCAACGCCGAAGAATGGTAAGAATATGTATTGGAGCTGACAAACTGAAGCTTCCAGCTCCGAAGCTGCTCGCCACACCTACTAGCCACATCAGGCTGGAAGCTGTCCGAGTGGTCTCCGACGGACTTTGTAATTTATACGGCTCCTCATTGGTGCTGGTAGAGTGGATATCGTGTTTCAAGAGCTCCTGCCCGAGGTAGTTCTCCAAGTTCAATGTGATAACACACTGCATAGTGTAAATGGGAGGGATATATCAAAGAGTACTTTAAGTCTAGTCTGGTGCAGGTAAAGTGGTGGGTGGAGGGCTGTTGCCCTCTCAACTCGAGTTTTGCTGCATTGGACGTCGACATGGACACGACATGGCGGGGTCTTGCTCTGCCTTCGTCATGGATGCCCCACCTGCCCGATTTTTTTCTGCCTGCATGCGCCTATTCTCACTGGGTAGTGGGCTGTTTGATGGTGGATGGAGGGGCTGAGGAGGGGCCAAGGAGGGGCTCACGGATGAAAAGGGCCAGATTCACTAGACGGTCCTTGTTGTCCAATACAGCTCAGCACCAGCGCCAGCACAGCACAGCAGATAAATCAGCAGCATAGGTCTAGTCTAGTGGCGTTTCACTGACCTGGAGCTGGAGCTGTGCACTGGAATAGCCGCTACAGCACAGGGAGCTGGGGCTGCTGGGCTCCATGCTCGGCTGCTGCGAACTGCAAAACCCTGCTGCAGGAAGTTGCCACAGCCTCTGCGCTGTTTCATTAGCTCCGTGACCATGACCATGACCATGAACCATGGCCTGCTAATCACCAGACTGGATAATACCGTGGCAATTGGGCCCTCAATGGCTGCCCATCACCAGCCAGGAACTTTGTTTGTTGCTGGTCTGAGAGAAAAGCAGACTGGCGGCTTGCCCACCCCCACTTTCGTCCATCCGCACTCCCACCCGCCGCAAGGTTTTCCACTTTCCTTCCCTCGTCCGACCCATTCACTCTTCCCTCTCCCTCCCACCACCTCCAAATACCCCCCCAAGTGGATGATTTTCTGAAAAGGTGACAGTGCAGCTCTCTCTTTTCGCATCTTCGTCACATTTGACTCTTTTTGTTGCGTCGTTGAGTCATCTCTGCGGTGGCCAACTTTTTGCTTTCCTAAGCAACTCTTCCCAAATCCTGAGCGCGGGGTGAAAATCTTCAACCCCGCTTTGCTCTGCGATTCCAACTTTTCTTCCTACAACAACTTCTCCCACAGAACGAGGTCGCCCTCAACAACACCGCCAAAATGGTCAAGTAAGTGCAATTCTTTGAAAACTGTCACGATACTGGTTTGGAAAT
The DNA here is from genome assembly GCA_000222875.2 of Periglandula ipomoeae IasaF13. Lineage (NCBI taxonomy): Eukaryota > Fungi > Ascomycota > Sordariomycetes > Hypocreales > Clavicipitaceae > Periglandula > Periglandula ipomoeae. The sequence continues at coordinate 7,717 of AFRD01000374.1, forward strand.
GCGATTATTCGCTTTGGGTCATTTTTTTTTTCTTGCGGGAAAGCGGTCTTGCGAGCTGTGGAAGCGGTGGCTACAAAATTTTCTGGGCTTGGGTGCTGCTGGTGGTGCTTTCTTGACCCCGCCCGGAGTTAAGCTTCTCAGAGGCAAAACTGCTCGCGATGATCATGAAAAAAAACCCTCATCAGACCTGAGACTCGAGAAAGAACAAAGAAAGAGGAGGAAATGGGATTCGGATCACATTGAAGAAAAAACCTAGGCACTTGCCAAATCAAAACTTCAGGAATCATGCAGCTAACCACTTCTTTTCCTCGCATTCTAGCTTCACCATCGACGAGATCCGTCAGCTGATGGACAAGCCCACCAATGTCCGTAACATGTCCGTCATTGCCCACGTCGATCACGGCAAATCTACCCTGACCGACTCTCTTCTGGCCAAGGCCGGTATCATCTCCACCGCCAAGGCTGGTGATGCGCGAGCCACCGATACTCGTGCCGACGAGCAGGAGCGTGGTATCACCATCAAGTCGACTGCCATCTCTCTATATGGTCGTCTTGAGGACCCCGATGATATCAAGGACATTGTTGGCCAGAAGACCGACGGCCAGGACTTCTTGATCAACTTGATTGACTCCCCCGGTCACGTTGATTTCTCTTCCGAAGTCACTGCTGCTCTTCGTGTCACTGATGGTGCTTTGGTCGTCGTCGACACCGTCGAAGGTGTGTGCGTCCAGACTGAGACTGTCTTGCGACAGGCCCTTGGTGAGCGTATCAAGCCCATCATCATTATCAACAAGGTCGACCGTGCTCTTCTCGAGCTTCAGGTCTCCAAGGAGGATCTGTACCAGTCCTTCTCCCGAACCATCGAGTCTGTCAACGTCATCATCTCCACCTACCTCGACAAGACCCTCGGTGACGTCCAGGTCTACCCCGATAAGGGTACCATTGCTTTCGGTTCCGGTCTGCACGGCTGGGCTTTCACCGTCCGTCAGTTCGCTATCCGATATGCCAAGAAGTTCGGTGTCGACAAGAACAAGATGATGGAGCGTCTCTGGGTACGTAATTGGATTCCTCAAGAAACTAGGGAACACGATTTGCTAACAGGATTCAATCTCAGGGTGACAACTACTTCAACCCCCACACCAAGAAGTGGACCAAGAACGGCACCTACGAGGGTAAGCAGCTCGAGCGTGCTTTCAACCAGTTCATCTTGGACCCCATCTTCAAGATCTTCAACGCCGTCATGAACTTCAAGAACGACGAGATCACCACTCTCCTCGAGAAGCTTTCCCTCAAGCTCAGCCCTGATGACCGCCAGAAGGAGGGCAAGCAGCTGCTCAAGGTTGTCATGCGAACCTTCCTGCCCGCTGCCGACTCCCTGCTGGAGATGATGATTCTCCACCTTCCTTCACCCGTCACTGCCCAGAAGTACCGTGCTGAGACTCTGTACGAGGGTCCCATGGACGACGATGCCGCCATTGGTATCCATGACTGTGACCCCAAGGGTCCCCTCATGTTGTACGTCTCCAAGATGGTTCCCACCTCCGATAAGGGCCGATTCTACGCCTTCGGTCGTGTCTTCTCCGGTACCGTCCGTTCCGGTCTCAAGGTCCGCATTCAGGGCCCCAACTACACTCCTGGCAAGAAGGACGACCTGTTCATCAAGGCCATTCAGCGTATCGTTCTCATGATGGGCGGTAAGGTCGAGCCCATTGACGACATGCCTGCCGGTAACATTGTCGGTCTTGTCGGTATTGATCAATTCTTGCTCAAGTCTGGTACTCTTACCACCTCCGAAACCGCCCACAACCTCAAGGTCATGAAGTTCTCTGTCTCACCCGTCGTCCAGCGTTCCGTCCAGGTCAAGAACGCCCAGGATCTGCCCAAGCTGGTCGAAGGTCTCAAGCGTCTGTCCAAGTCCGACCCTTGCGTCTTGACCATGCACTCCGAGTCCGGTGAGCACATTGTCGCCGGTGCCGGTGAGCTGCATCTCGAGATTTGCTTGAAGGATCTCGAGGAGGACCACGCTGGTGTTCCTCTCATCATCTCCGACCCCGTCGTCCAGTACCGTGAGACCGTCCAGGGCAAGTCTAGCATCACTGCCCTGTCCAAGTCCCCCAACAAGCACAACCGTCTGTACATGGCTGCTGAGCCCATTGACGAGGAGCTGTCTCTGGCCATTGAGAACGGCAAGGTCTCTGCCCGTGACGATTTCAAGGCTCGTGCTCGTATCATGGCTGACGACTTTGGCTGGGATGTCACTGATGCCCGTAAGATTTGGTGCTTCGGCCCCGACGGCACTGGTGCCAACTTGCTGGTTGACCAGACCAAGGCTGTTCAGTACTTGAACGAAATCAAGGACTCCGTCGTCTCCGGTTTTCAGTGGGCTTCCCGCGAGGGTCCCGTTGCTGAGGAGCCCATGCGTTCCATCCGATTCAACGTCCTCGATGTCACCCTGCACGCTGATGCTATCCACCGTGGTGGTGGTCAGATCATTCCCACTGCTCGTCGTGTCCTGTACGCCTCTGCCCTGTTGGCCGAGCCCGCTCTGCTTGAGCCTGTCTACTTGGTCGAGATTCAGGTTCCCGAGCAGGCCATGGGTGGTGTCTACGGTGTCCTTACCCGCCGTCGTGGTCACGTCTTTAACGAGGAGCAGCGTCCTGGTACTCCTCTCTTCAACATCAAGGCTTACCTGCCTGTCTTGGAGTCCTTCGGCTTCAACGGTGACCTGCGTCAGGCCACCTCTGGCCAGGCCTTCCCTCAGTCCGTCTTCGACCACTGGCAGGTCTTGCCCGGTGGCTCTCCTCTGGATGCCACCTCCAAGGTCGGAACCATTGTCACCGAGATGCGTAAGCGCAAGGGTATTAAGGTTGAGGTTCCTGGCGTTGAGAACGTAAGTTTATCTGTTCCTGTCACACTTTTAACCTACAGAACTCGTGCTAACTCCCCGAATAGTACTATGACAAGCTGTAAATGGCTCTCCCGAATGCCGATAGAATCATGTGTCGTGCCCCCATGGGCACATCTCGTCAATAGGCTGCTAGCAAAGGTCTGGGGCGCTTTCCTCACGGAACTCCAGACCTGGCAACACTAACGGATATTGAAAGCGGTAGGGCAGTCCACGGGCAAGCCGATCGAGAAAAAGAATAAAATAAAGGCAACCGAATGCAAGGTTGAGGCTATAATCAAGGGAAGCTTCGTTTGGCTTTTCATATATGTAGTTATGTCGTCTCGGATCAATTGAAAGTTAAGAATGATACGTTTTTGTGTTTGGCGCGTGATTGTTTTAAAGGCGCCTGAAGCGTTCCTTGCTGATCGTAAACGCCCAGGATTTGATCAGATTTGAAAGATTCCAGTTCAACAGAATTGAAACTCCGTATTTTTAGTAGTAGTCCACGAAGTGCATGCAGGTTACTGCGTCTCCAAATCAAGCTGCTCGAATTAAACACAGCTCCCTTCCCGTCACACGCCACTGCCACCCCCGGCGCAAAAGCGGCCAATAGAGCTCCACCAGCAGCCTAGCTTCTGTACCCAAGACTCCAACGTCACCGACAGCTTGCCTTTGGCTTTAATTTTTTTTGTCATCTACCAAGCCATCACTATCCTTTCCCCGAGACTTCAGAACACAAAATCCCGCGACACGGGATGAATTGAAACATCGCTACTTCTAGCTCACCAGGAGCAGCGCACCGGCTTACGCGACAACTCACTATGTTATTCTCCGAGGAAGATGCGCCACTTCTGAAGGCTTGGATCGTCAAGCGCATCGAGAACACGTGCGTCAACCGCGAACGGGGACAATTTGACAATTGCCTTACTAAAATCCTGTCTCTAGGTCCGACGCCGATGCAGATGTCTTGGCCGAGTACGTGATTGCGCTGTTGAAGCACGATGGCGACAAGGAGAGCGTGAGGAGCTTGTGCGAGAAGGAAATTCCGGATTTCTTGACAGAAGGTTGGTCTTGCACTCTTTCTTCTCTGAAGAAACTGAATGTGCGTCTCCATTTGAGGACAATTTGCTAACAGACGCTGTACAGATCCGAAACAGTTCCTCGACGATGTCTTCCAGGCAATTACCTACCGATCATACATGCCTGGCGCGCCCCCACCACCGCCGAAGAAACCAACTCCTACAGCTCCCTCTGGCCCCGCAAATACGAGCCCTGATTCTTCAAGGAAGCGAAGATTCGATGAGACTGGTGCCGGCGACGACTACGAGAGACAGAATCCTAATGGTCGGGCGATGAAGCAGGCACGACGGGGACGAAGGGGTCGCGGGGATGACAGAATGGGTCATGGGCAGAATCAGATGCATGGGCAGCAGTATCCCATGGGTATGATGCCGCCGCCGTTCGATCCGAATAATCCTATGGAGACGATCATGAGGATGCAGGCTATGGGAATGCCGTTTCCGGGAATGGGCGACGCGCCGGGGTGGTTTGGCGGCTCGAGAGGTGGGAGAGGCGGTGGGCAGAGGAAAAAAAGGTGTAGGGACTTCGATACGAAAGGGTTCTGCTCAAGGGGGAGTACTTGTCCTTTTGATCATGGGGGAGGGTCGAATCAGGATGGTAAGTTGCTGCTTGTGAGCTGTCAAGGCATGTGGTGGTAGAGACGTTGTTTTTTTGGCTGCTTCTGTTGACCAACAAGTCTGACTTCGTGTTCAACTCACTAACTCAATGCTAGAATACGATCCGGGCAATGCCATGATGCTGTCATTTCCTCGTCCCGACATGGACATGGGCAGAGGGCGTGGTCGCAAAGGACGACAACGAGGAGGACGCAAAGGAGGCGCACGCGCACCGTTCTCAGCTGATGGCCCCGTAAGCGATCAATCAAAGACGGCAATCGTGGTCGAGAATATTCCCGAGGATCATTTCAGCGAGGACCAAGTACGGGACTTCTTCTCCCAATTCGGAGACATTGTTGAGATATCAATGCAGCCATACAAGCACCTGGCGATAGTCAAGTTCGACAAATGGTCATCCGCAAACGACGCATACCGCTCCCCGAAAGTCATATTCGACAACCGCTTCGTCAAAGTATTCTGGTATAAGGATGAAAAGGAGAAAATCCCCATTTCAATACGAAACGGATCGAGTTCCAAATCCGGCGCCGGTCCAGATGAAATGGATGTAGAGCCAGAGATGGACATGGAAGAGTTTCAACGGAAACAAGAGGAGGCGCAAAAGATCTACCAGGAGCGCGAAGATAAGCGATCCGAACTTCAGAAACAGCGAGAGCAACTCGAGAAGAAGCAGCAGGAATTACTCGCGAAACATCAAGCGGAAACGGAGCGATTACGAGCAAAGTTGGCGGAGAAAAATGGCGGTGCTGAAGCCTCTGGGTCGTCTTCGAGCGCTGACCTGCTGCGTGCGAAACTGGCGGCGTTGGAACAAGAGGCGAAGATCCTAGGCATTGATCCCGATGCGGAACAGAGTAGCGAGTATCCTCGTGGTGGATATAGGGGGCGAGGATCTCGTGGGGGATTCCGCGCCAGGGGATTCGCGCCGAGGGGACGAGGGTCGTTTAGAGGTCAGGCTGGGAGACATGCTGCTTATGCGCAGTTTTCGATCGATAATCGGCCGAAGAAGGTTGCTGTTTCGGGGGTTGATTTTACGCCTTCGGATAAGGATGAGGCGTTGCGACATTTCTTGTTGGTATGTTTGTTTGCTCTTGTCTCACGTTCCTTTTTGCTTTCCTACTTCCATTACAACTACAAGTCCTGTCTTGCACACCTTTACTTTGATCACTGTTGCATTCTTGATCATGACTCTCGTCACACAACGAACCTCCACATGACGGATGTCGGCGACTCAAGTGCATGAAGGATGCCGACGATCCGAGTGACATTTGTCAACAAAACCCGCATCCTTACAATGGCCCCCACCATCAACTGCAATTCTTACAACTGGAACTCCGAATCCTGGTCGTTCAAATGCTAACTTCTCAGAACCTGGGCGAATTCGAATCCGTCGAGACATCCCCCTCCGTAACAAACGTATCCTTCCGAGACCGCAAGACCGCCGAAAGATTCTACTTTAGTCTTCACAGTAAAGAACTGCCCGGTGTAGAAGGAAAACTCGACCTAGCATGGGTGAATACGCCCTTGCCACCCGTGACTGTCAAGACGCAGGAGGAGAATTCCGGCGCGGCAGGGGACGCGATGGCTGGTATGGACGATGAGAGAGAGGAGGGCGAGGCGGAGGAGACGGCTGTGAATATGGACTATGAGGGGGGTGACTGGGTGGGAAGGGTGATTGTATGATTAGACATGGATGAAATATGAATTGCGAATCATTGGTGTAAAGACTGACTTATAAACCAGAAGCTACGTGCTTGAGATAAGTTGCCAGGAAGTGCTTGTATACGGGGTTCTGATGAGTTCGCTGGGGCTCGGGGTTGTGTTTGAGCCATTCTGCGGCTGTGTCGAATACGGAAGCATGTCCCTTTCGCGCCTTTGTTGTGATACGTGTTCAAACTTTATTTCTGAACAAATTTGGTCATGCCTACCATGAAGACGACTTCGTATTGCCATTCGTTTCTACGAACAGAAATTGACTTCGCCCAATCTAAGGACATACAAACGCGAAGGATGATATTTCACGTGCTGATGCAAAAGAGGTAGCCTTGTCATCTAGAAACAGCCATGATGGTATTGAAGGATTGCGGCTGTAACGGTTGGGATAAGATAGTTTATGTCTTCGATAAAGTTTAGTTTAGATAAGTAGTCATAGTATACTGAATCAAGTTTATCGTTCTCTACGTCTGCGACTAGACGATTCGACTTCCTTCTAGACTTGGGGTTGCAGTGTTTAAATATAAGCACTCTAAATTCATTATTTTAATACGTAGTGATTACTTATTTATGGCGGAGGCAAAAGGGTACTTATACATATATCCGTAGATGATGCTATAAGAGAAAGACTTACCTCGTACACTGAACCTGTCACTGACTTCTATTACCCTTGGGCCTATGTCAAGAGGGCTTTGCGTCTAATTAGCTGGCAACTACAGCAACAAACCAACAGTAGTTATTTAGGGTTTCCCCTTAAGAAGTTAGTCTTCCTTCTTGAAAGAGCTTAGAATTATCGTCTCGAGCAGTGACTCCTCGACTCAGCTAGCACTATAGATGATACATATCAACTATATTTTACTCTTATATCACGCTGTGTATATTCCACTTGGAGGTTTCACTTTGTGGCTACTATGCGCCACTACACTGTTTCTATACTCTGTGGACTGTGTTCCAATGCCCGCTCCTTCTCATCAATCCCGATTTAGTACGCTGTGTTGGGTCGCTATATGGGAGTCTAGATCGGGACAACTTTTCAATGAGCCATTTATCGAATTATGGGAGACCAAAGGAGCGAATATTAAATTCAAATGAAAGGAAATATCTTTGCTAGTAGCATGAAAATGACTATCATTCACCGACGCAACAATTCAGTCATGCCCACCGTGGCTCTGAGCGCCCGGCGGACTTTGCCCAGCACCGTACTGGCCAGATGCAGTGTACATATTCTGAATATCCCGGTTGAATGAGTATGGACTATATGCCTTCTGTGGCTGTTGCTGTTGATGCTCCCGTCTTGGTGGCGGCGGCGAAGTTGCCGCCACCATCACACTTGTATTATTCCATGTCTGGCCAGCAGGGAATTGCTCTGGTTGATTAATCATATGGCTCATCAGATTGCCCTAGCCTTGCTGCGGTGTCATGGGATCTAGATGATGGCGATATTGCTGCTCCTGCTGCCGTGGCGGCGACTGATGCTGGTAGTTTCCGAGTGGCTGGCTTCTTGACATCGCAGCGAACTCCTCCCTCTTGCTCATAGTGCGATTGAGAGCATGAGCAGCCTTGACGCGACCTTTTTCGTCCGTCAGCGTGGCCCGCACCTTGGCCTCCATGGCGCGCCGCGCTGCCGATGTGCCGTAGAGTTCGTCCATGTACTTGGTAAACTCGAGGTAAGCGTCACGCACGTGGTCGAAGTGTCTCGCTTCCAGCTTGATCGCAGCATTAGGATTGAGAACAGACTCGTAATCGTTCCCTTGGGCTTCGAACTCGGCCAATGCAAGTGCCGTCTGGCAAGCGTTTCGTATTTGCCGCCCGTTCCATCTCGCCAGCGGGTTCTCGTCATAATAGTGAGTGGCGAAGCTACCGATGCCGAAGTCGTCAATTTCGATTTTGCGACCCCTTTTGCTGAACCGTTCTTTGATGATGTCCAGGTTTATCTTGAATATTTCGACAGTCTTTTCGCGATTCAGTTCCGGATAGTACAGGCTGACATGAATGCGCGATGTGAAGGCCTCGTCGAAATCGCCGACACGATTCGTCGTGAGGAAGAGGACGCCTGCATAGTACTCCATCACGCGCAGGAAGACTAGTGCGATTGATCAGTACTGTCATCATATCTGCCTCAACCCTGTACTGACCTGCCACGAGCCCGTTTCGCTTGAAGTCATCTTTTGTCCTCGCCGCGAGGAAGACGTCAGCCTCATCCAGCGGAAGGACGCAGTCCCACCGATTAGCCAAGGTAAAATTAGTCTCGAGAGCTTTCTCAACCTCTGGTGCCGTGGTGCCGAGGTCTCCTAATCACAGGTTCACGATGATTCGAGTCAGTGATGCTTCGTCTTATTGTGGAGGACGGACCTCATTCACTTACCGCAGGTAATCTGGAACAAAGGCTTCTTGAACATCTCAGCTATCTTCTCTGTTTAAATTGCCAAGTAGTTAGAAGTGATCATAGCAGCGCAACATAAGAGTACAAACCAGCTGTAGATGTTTTGCCAACCCCAGGGGCGCCATGGAGGAGGATAATCAGGCCCTTTCCTGTGATGTAACGTCAGAAAGACTGCTTCAAACTTGTTGGACTGTTGGAATCACTGCTACCTTTTCCTTTCACAATGTCAAACTCCTCTCTGCGACCGGTTGCCAATATTTTGTCGCGGAAATGTTGCGCAACAAGTGACTCAATTAAAGGACGGTGCCAATTCTCGAGAACAAGCTGGTCAAAAGCCGTCTGTGGGCGTTTCTTCACCTGATCACCTAGTCGGTCCTTATCATCAGGAGCTGTTGGTGGCAAGTCGGGTCCATGAACCTCGGATAAATAGGTAAGGTCCAGTTTTGCTAAACACGATCACGCAGGTTAATACTGCATAAAGATCAAAGTAAGACAATGTAGGGTTTCTAGAAATCACTTGCCCCATTTGCGGCTGCGAAGGACAAAGCCAAAGACTCGGTATGACATGATGAGCAATTCGTCGTCAGAGACCAGAGAACCATCCTGGTTGGGTCGCAGGTCTTTCAGGGGTTGCGCGAGAACTGAAACCGGAGGCTGCTCGTAATGCGTGCCTGGCTTGGGCAGGAGACTGTTGATGTATTCAGTGCTTTGCCTTTCATCAACATATGAGTCGTGGTGTATCTGCTCCTGGAAACAGCAATCAGCCGAGCAAAATGGCTCGTCCCGCTCATCATCTGAGTCATCTTTATTCATTTCCTGGCCGACCATTGGTGTGAGATCGGGCTTCCACTGCTTTTGTGCTACATCCTCTGCTGAGAAGGCCGTTTCGAAGTCGATGACCACTTGACTTTCCACCTCGTCCCGCAAGTCCAATGTCGGTCCGGCGTAGTACATGTGCTTCACGGATGCGACATCGACGAACTTGGCGCCTCGACGGATTAAATTGTCCCAGTGTATCTCGATCGTGGGGCGAGTCTTGACGGTTTCCCAATCTGCGTCGTTAAAATCTGATCGACGTACCAGGTGAAAGCGGAGGGGGTAGACCTCTAGGGTGGTGACATCCTTCTCTCCGTCGAACCTCTTGCAGTCAAAGACTTTGACAACCGGACCCAGCTGTTTCCCGTCAAAGTCGATGTAGACACAAGTAATGCTAAAGGGCGCTCTCTTCTTATTCTTGCTCCCAGTCGGATTGTACCACTTTTCCCAGGGAGTAACCACACGATGCTTAGCAGTGCTAATACTGACGACCCGATATGCCTGCTTGCCGTCGCTGCCAATGATATCGACTCCAGGGCGGAACAGTAGCCATAGATCAGAGAAGAAGATCTTACGACACTCGAGACCGTCGAGATACGCCCGGCGCGATGCTATGTCAGCATCGATAAAGCTTAGCAGACATTTTAGATGTTCCAATGCCGTCGATGATTCAATTTTGTCCCCTGAACCGTCTGCATTGTCTAACGCCGTCAGGGCTTTCTGATCTAGCAGTCTCATCCTGGCTCGATACTCTGACATCTTGCTCAATCGGGACGGCTGACCCTGGTGATGCTTCATTCTTTCCAGTGGCTTTATCATTGCCGCTTCTCGTCGTTTCTAGGCTGGTAGTGAGCTTCGTCTCGAGGGCGGAACACATTTCTCGCAGTGCTCTCTCGCCGTACACTAGCGCCTTAAAGGGCTGGATCAGAACGAGTGCCTCCGTGTCCTTCATTGTCAAAACGCCCAGAACCTTATTCAGAATCCTTATCAACATCCCTGAATGGATGCGGATACGCTCGGGAAGTGGCGTCTGGACGGCGGTACTAGGCGCGACGGGTGTACGATCAAATGTGGGAGGCTTGGATGTACGGTGATTGGCATCATTGCAGCCATACAGACTCCATGAAGTCCGGGTTTCATCGCCTAATAGGGGTTCACCGATTAGGATGTCCAAGACACACGAATCCTTCTCTGGCGTTTTGGCAAGAGCCTTGAAGGGGTACCAATCCAGTCGGTTAAGGGTGGGTGCGGCAAACGTCTGGGTCGCCTTGGCTTGCATATCCTTTGCGGCAGCTTCTGCCTTCCTTTGCCACTTCCGGGCTTCCCAAGACTTGTGCTTCCGGCGGCGCTCCATCTCCTCGTCTAGGTAAAGACGGTCCAACTCCCACTCAAAATGCTTGCGGAGACGATCACGGCGATCGCCATACTTTAATGATGTGGTCATACTCGTCGCTGTCATCATCTGCCTTCGCAACGTTATCATCATATTGCATCTTGTCATCAAATACAGGTGGCCTTTGGTATTTCCGTTGACTGAACATCTCCCAATTCATCCGCCACGGCGAATGTCTAGTATTGCGCCTCATGTAACCTCGCGGACCGTTTTCGAGGGAACCCCATCTTATCGGACCACCTTGGCTTTCCCATTCCTTACGGTGTCGGTATAGACAAGCTTCCATCCGGCGATACTCCTCAAGGTCAGCCATTAATGACTGGCGCGACGCCTCGTCTCCTTCAACACGGACCGGAGGGTTCTCAGCTGGTATTGTAGAATTACCGTCCGTGGATCGCGCTTCTGGAACCTCGTCGACCACAGGAGCTGTGGAACTTGGGCCATCTCCAATCTGAGTGGCTGATGTCTCGCCATTCTCAACATCCGAGGTTAAAGTCGGCCGACTTGAAGGCAAGTCACCTACTGAGGCATTGATTCGAGTGTCAGATCCTTCTTTGTCTGGAAGAGAATCTACCGGACCCATTATGTACCATCACCGTATTGATGGTGGTGAAATGTGATAAGAGGAACTTGACGAGGAAGAGAGAGGAGAGTGCGGGGGACAACCAAGTTTGGAACCGGTTGGCTATTTATAACTACAGCAACCTGGGCCCTTTATAGGACTCAACGTTGGACTTTTTGAAAAGGCCATCCAACCCGGCTGAACTGAACTCACTGCATGTGAGAGCATCGCTAGGTTGCGGAGCCTGGCCGCGCTAATGGCCGAAACACTGCGTTGTGGCTCCGCAATAGCCGCCCAACGACTCAAATCAACGTCTTCTTTTACCAGACACTTTCATGGTTGTATTTAAAATCACGGACTAGGCAGACAGCCACTTTGAAACAAGGCTTCGGTGGCGTGGCGCTGACTACTCCCGCCCGTTTCCCCGCCTCGCCCCCTCCCGCTCCCACTCCACCCAACGCTCATTTAACGCTCCATGAACTGCAATTATCATCACGCAATTTTGTGAACTACGCCCGATTCATCGGAGGAGCGCGTGGGACTGCATTGCCAACCCAATGGTTGCGGTTCAATCCGTCCAATGCCAGCTCATCATGTGGCTTCCAAGGGTGCTCCCTCTAGGATCGATCTACGGAGTGACAGCACCTAAGTCAGGGGCTTAATTAGTGAGCATTTGCCCAGCCTTGGAAACCATCTGAGTCCAACTTAATCATTTTGTTGCCGCAAACATGACAGAACAAACTACTCCCATGTCGACACATGGCTATCAGCCCGCAACAACCGACTTTATCCGCAACCGTCTTCCAGGAAACCATCCATTCTTTATCAGTCCTCCTGTACAATACGACTCTATGTCTGGGCAATACGTCCCCGACTCTCAGGTTGTGGTGTCTGGGTTGAGCGGTAGTCATACAATGGGTTCAGGTACTTCGCTTGTACACCTACTTGGCACCGGCCACATACCAAGGCCAGAGTTTATCAGCACCAAAACTATGGAACTCTGGAACGGTGCCTTCCCTCAAGCTATGGATAAGTTCAAATTAAATCCGGAGCCGAAGGGCCGTTCGGATACCGACTTTGGCATCCGACAGTGTCACGACTGGGAAGCGGTCTACGACACGCTTGAAAAAGCGAAGGCTAAATACATGAGAGATGGAGGGCGAATTGGGTTTCTACGAAAATGGCGGCGGAAGGCCGGGGACAACATCGCTCCGGTGGCAACCACAACAAAGATAGCCTCTAAAGTTGTTCCTTCCGACCCGTACGCAACGCCGGTTTTGGCTGCCATGGAAATTGTCCTAGATGTGGGTTGAGCTCCTAGATCGACAATGTTATCCGAACGGGATCCGGGTTTAGCTAACACGTGTAAAACGAAGGCTGTCAAGACTGCCGCAACCGTACGAAGTGAAGTTCTGGCTAGCTTTGACGACTTCATCCCCAGCTTTTCGGACATAGAGGTTTACCTCGGGATTTTTCCAAGTGATTCCAACATACAAAAAGCATCTTTCGATTTGACCGTTGCCGCATTGGACGCAATTGAGAGGGTGATTGGTTTCTTTATGAGCAACGAATGTAAGTTCCTGCTTTCAAGCCCACGGGCTTTTTGGAACGAACTAACGTGAGCACCACTATACGTGTAGTTAAAAGAGGTGCCAATGCTCTTCTCAACAAGGATGGATATGGCAAGAGTGTGTTGGAAAGTCTAAGCTCGATCAAGAGCAAAAGAGAGATTCTGCGAGCGGAAGCTGATAAATCGCACCTCTACGAGTCCCATCAGGGTACGTATTAGGGCTTGAGTTTAGCTACCGGAGTAGACACTTGAAACTCTACGTCGAAACATGACTAACACTTGCATTGTTTCCAATAAGACTCCCAGAATATACAACAGCTTCTTAGTTTCACTTGTGTTGGATTCAATGGCGTTGCTCGGCTATTGAACGAGCATCTACTTCAAAAAGATCGTAGGTCATATCTAAAGCCAGGGCACCCTCTCGCTTATCCAGCAAAAACTCTAATGCCCCGCTGTTAGGCGATCTTCAAGCGGCTCAGCAGGAGATTTCCGGCCTCAAGGCTGAGAATCAGATACTACGCACCACTTCACCATTACCTGGTCAAGCACATGTACAAGCACCAGTGCTTGACTGGTATATCAGTCAAGAGACTTTGCGACAGATACTTGATACTATTGACCTCGACCTTGCCGACATCCTCTTCGTCTCTGACAAGAAGGAGCAACTTCCAGAGCACCAGCGAGTCTAAAACGAGCAGATTGTGAGCACGCAGCTTTTCCGGAACTGGATCGTATCGCCGTCCTCGGCTAAACTCTTAGCTCAGTGGGACGTCCACCCGCCTCAGATGATTGCCGACGTGTCGCCGCTGTCCGTCTTTTGCGCGACAATGACCCAGATGCTACGGAGCCGCGAACGGTTTCTGGCGGTGACTTGGTTCTGTGGGCAGAACATTGGCGTCGACGAGACTCCCGGTGCGGCAGGGCAGATGCTTGCCAGTCTGATTGACCAGCTGCTGCGGCAGCACACCTTCGACACGCGATTGCTACATCAAGATATCAATATTGATGATCTGCGGATGAAGAAAGTTGGCGCGCTCACGACGCTGTTCGTCTGGTTAGTCAGGCGGCTGCCTGTGACTGTTACGCTCGTCTGCTTCATCGACGGTGTTGGGATTTATGAGCGGGAGGAGTTCTGGGAGGAAGCACAGCTCGTGTTTTCAAGTCTGTTACGTATCGTGAGTGATGTCAGCGTGCCGGCGACTGTCAAGATATTTTTCACTAGCACACCAGGGACGCATATAGTGCGGTCGGCTTTCGAGGATGAGAATCTGATCCTCGAGGTGGGCGGGCTGCCGCGGATGACGTGGGCGGCGAGTGACGAGCGCATGGGCCGGGAGGTTGCAGGAGAACTCGTTGAAGATGAGGTCAGATGAGAAGGGTTTTTCCAGACTATTTGTCTTCAGGGGTAGGAATAGTATCGATCACAGGTAAACACGCTTTCTCAGCACCGAAACAACTTTTCAGGACAAGATCCCCGGCATGCCGGCTATATGGACATAGTTTTTGGTTCAAACGGTGTCGAGATGATGCGATACGAGGTCTAGGCTTTATAGATCAAACAGGACCGAAATTCAACCTTGTCATTCTGATTACTGTCCCATTATGCTAAAGACCCAAATTCAGCTTGAACAAATATTCGTCTACTAGAACATTTCACCGGCTCCGCCAGTTCCGGAAACCTCCTCTTAGCGAATCCCTGTCAACGAATTTCAATTATTCTTCCGGCATAATTCTGACACTCTCCCTTCATGATGCCATGTACGAAACAAAATCCTCTGATGCGAAACTGATCGCTGCTTGGCCGCAGTACTAACGGGTATGTGCAACCGTGAGGGACAAAGACCAAGTCCCCAGGGGCTGTTGACGCGATGCAACACCCAATCATTTTCTCTTTGGTGATAAAAAGGCTAGCTACTGGATAGTTGAAATCCCAAACAGGCTTGCCGAACGCATCTCCATCACCCTCTTTACACTCCTCAGATGTAGCTGGCAATATGTATTGATCATATGTTTCTTCGTCGAGCACGTTTTTAAGGTAAGCAACAAAGTTCCGGAACAGAGAGGTCACATCGGATGGTTGACACAGTTGGTCCAGTCCAAAAGATAAGGAAGTCGCAGTAGCTTCAAGGGTACTGTTTCTAAATGGTACGTCTGACATGCCCTTGGCCATTGTGCCGAGAATCTTCTTCAGGCGCTATTCAGCTTCAACGCCCCTTCTTCCGAAGCCATGATTGTGTTTCCGAAGTAGGTTTCGTAGTACGGCTCGACGTATTCGATGGAATCCAGCTCAAAGCCAGAGAGGGACAGAATGTTTTCATTCTTATCAATGCTCCACACTGGTCGCGAGTCGCCCGCTGGTTTTCACGGGAGTGGCTTCCCAAACCGGAATGGGTTCTTAAATAGCATAGCTCGGTCCCATCGGGGTATCCATGAGGGATCTTCGACGCCAGAGACGTACAGTAGAGCATTGGTCGTCTTATAATTGATGAATGCGGCTTGGACAGTTTGGCGATAGACTTCAACGGTGGACTTGCTGTAATCGGGGTCAAGCAGCCACCCGCCTTCTTCGCAGCTCATCATGCCTCGAAGACCATATACTACATCTCGCGGGTCGGTCGCGCCAAAGTTGGACGCAAGGTATAGCATGTGCAGCCAGTTTTTAGCTTGCCGTAGCTCCGATGGCGCGGTCGACGCCCACCAACAATACGCGTCTGTGAATCCATGGGTTTTGGAAAAGTCGGTTTCAAGTATGATGTACCCAGCGACAATCTCAATTGCATCCCACTCGATGGTCTCGTTGCCGCAGTAAACCATTCGGTGCTTGTTAGCATTGATTTCCTGAATCACCCACACTCTAGTGAAGTAGGGTCGTTTATAGAGCCAAAGCAGCGATTCCCACATGTCCTTGGAGACAAAATCACATTCTTGGGGGAGGGGAATCTGATGTCTGTTTTTGAAGATGACCTCGTGGTAGACTTCTTCAACCGATGACAATTTTTCCGGCAAGATACCCAGGGTCTGATACAAGAAATTGGTGATTTGACGAACTGCATTAATGGCGAGAGCTGCTTTTTGATCTTCGCTGTCTGGCCCAAGCCATATCACGACGCTTTGTGCGTTTTCATAAATCCTTCGCATCTGCTTGACTTGGGCACCACGCTCAGGAATGTCTATTTGATTGATGCTAACAGGCCATTTAGTTGTAATCACGGAACGGAGATGCAAGAGGTTACTCACCACAGGGCATCGACCCAAAGAAATCTAGAGCGACTTTCATATCGGAGATGGATGAGACAAGTGTGAAGGTTGCGAGTCACCTCTACGATCTTGTCGTGGACAATGACCGGTGCTTTGGCGTTGGGGTCTCCCCAGGCGTACGAGATTGCTTCATAGTCCCGCAATTCGGACCAGTCCACTTGATGGAGCAAGCAACTGACAGGATCATCAGGCTTGCCGGGTAGGAGTTCGGCGACTCGAAACGTAGTCGCAGTGGCTAGACTTCTGTAGCTATACGAACCAGGAAACAATGAGGCCATATCGCTCAATCTTGTAGATTGATGCCCCCGAATGATGTCTGGGGCGCTGAAGGCGGGGAGAAGGCGATCACTTACCTATCCCTGTCCATGGTTGGTTGGTTTGTGTTGCGTTGCAATAAGGCTCACACAATGTCAGATTGCACACCCCGCGACAGCACCCGCCCGCTTCCCGATGATAATCAAGGTTACGGGTCCTTACTTTGTTTATAGCGGTCAGTCAGCCACGAGCTAGCGAACGGGGATCAGCCCGGCGATCTTCCCGATGATGTCGTCCAGTTAGGTTGTCGTCTCGTCTCACGTGGATTCCTCCAACAATTCAACAAGAGAATTGGTGAAATGAAAGAGACGCCTGAAGGTCGGGTTAGAGCCTCTAGATGTAGACCAGAGCGTTAATCGAAACGTTATCAGTTCACAGAAGTGCTATGTTCCTTGCTTGATCTCTTCATGGAGAAACCGATCTGAATTCCGCTGTCGGGTCGTCGTTATTTTTGATGGGTAAAACCAGATTGGAGAGCGTTATACCATGTAACAATACTAATACACCACAATACGTGCTTTTACTGGTTTGGGTTCGCGAGAAGAGTCGGCATTGTGCAGAATTTGTCATTGCGCGGAGGTTAATGAGGACTAGGTTGGTAGCAACTAGATATCGTGGCAAGCGCAGCGGAAGCATTAACACTAACTGAATAATTTTTCTGACGAGGGCGTAGTCTGTTACCGAACATAGCATAAACGTCAAGGCAGTGTGATGAGCAAGTGCAGTCAGCCATCGCGTTGCATATGCCTTTCCAAAATGCGCTCTAGATGTACTGAGGTGGTAGCTCTTCCAGCTTCCAAGCTTCGTGGCTGAAGGTGCTAGTGTGACGTTTGAATAGCATGACATTATCATCGCCATCAATAACTATGCCAGAATATATGGCAGTTCCTGAGCACCCGGCCACAAAATACTGAGCTTGGTATGAAACAGACTGTACAAACTGGCGGTACCATTTTTCTCGCCAATTCCAGGAAATTGGCTAACTGCATTGTCTCCTTGAGCGACGTATCACGGTAGCTAATTTTTCTTGAGCTGGAGTTTCACACATGAACGCGCTTCGGGTACCGACTATGTCATCTTTATTGTCATCATAATCTCAGATTATCCCTGCAAAAGGGCTGAATCCTAGCCGGTCTTCAAGGCATGAAGGTGTACGACCGACTCTGCCGTTTGAACAAAACCAAGGTAGGTCATTGTCGAATTGATGCTTCCTGTTTAAGTCGGCGTCAGAAATAAGAGCAGCCCTTATAAAGCTCTCGGTGGTAAGGCTAGTTCATTCCTGTCGAGTTCCGCCGCTCCTGCTTGTTACATCCACATTTGCCTTATCCGAGCGCCACAAATTGGCGCGACTCACCCGTTAGATTTTGAGCCACCTGCAACCAGTTGCGGAAACAGATCCAGGGTGCCAGCGGCTGGCCGGAAAATTCGGCACGTCAACACGGCGGGGCTGCTGATTACAGGACAGGGCTGAGCGGATAACTCGGCACGAGGTGCTATCAGTGAACCTACAAGATAAAGACGTACGATGCCCCAAACTATTGGTTGAGTCTTCCACTCACAGCTAGCATAGTCAAAGCCGTTAATTAGTGGCGTTTAGTTAAAAGCTAAAGCCGAGCTTGGAAGGAGGATTGGCTAGGGCGGGACAGGGATCGCCCAACGACTTACACGCCATTCACCTCTAGTGGCACGTTTTCTTCATAGCAGTCGCAGTGAAAATCTATAAAAAAATCGTCAGCTACCCACCAGTCGTTCTGGGTTCATCCATCGCCCCGTAACCCCACTACACGGGCATCCTCTACCATCATGCCGGTCGCAGACCTTCACACGTAAGCTCTAATCAGCTCGGGTTAAGCATTTGAGACATCAGGATGATAACAAGGAATTGGAACAGCGAGGATGCGTTTGAAACAATTGTAAAGCAACACGCAAATGTCGTGATTGACTTTTATGCCACATGGTGCGCACCCTGTAAAGTCCTCGCTCCTGTCTATGCCAAGTAAGCGCGCATTTTCCTGTCTTCGGGCATCAGTAGATGATACTAAAGGGTGGGGGTCTAACAAAATTCGTCTTAGATATGCCGAGAATGCAAGATTCAGCGATGTCTATTTCACTAAAATCAATGTTGAAGAGCTGAATGATCTTTGCGATAAGCTTGATGTCCAAGCTATGCCAACATTTATCCGATTTCAACATGGCCAGAAGGTGGATCAGATCGTTGATCCTAAGCCGGATGCGCTTCTTGCCTTTATTGAACAGGCGCTGTGACGATTATTACCCGTTGAAACTGGCGTATGAGGCAAGAAGCACGAGACAACCACGCTGTGCTCACATTGCCTCGTGCTACACATCTGATCAAGTGTTTGGAGATACTTTGATCCTCGTATTATGATCAGGATTTTGAAAATCAAGCATAATTTCCTAAAGTGCTATAAATACTCTAAAGCTTCATTAGTTTACTAAGGGAAATGATATGCTAGCATTACACATTTAGCTAAAAGTACTGCCTCTTAAATTGAATACTGATCATTGAACTACATCCTGTATGACACTGGATAGAAGTATGCAGGTATGCGATCAACAGATGCCTGCCGCTTACAACCAAGGTAACAGAAGAACGAGCTCCTGAAAAGTGATCTTCGGTTTGCCATTAAGCCGATCCTTGCCGTACCTCCTCACTGGCGCGAAATCAGCACTATTCTTTGCCAATCCTGTACGAGGCTGTTTCGGTGGCTGAAATGTCGTAGCAATCATCATAATTAAGAGCTGCTTGACGCATGAAGCGGAAACAATCTTAGCAGATTGCTCATGCTTAATAAAATCTTCAGATCGGACGCATCGTCATTTGGCATTAAGAAGAAAGGACTGAGTCCGACAGGGAGCTGTTTTCTGACAGGTCAGATTAATCGACTTAATTATGATTGACCAGCACTTTTCGAGCCTCAGCTCGTCGTATTGTTAGCAACTGTCCCGCCTCAGTCTCATCGAGCGCGCCGATCTGTTCACAAAGTAGCGCCAGCGGCTAGGTTGGTTGAATAGATCGGTGCACTCACCTAGAAAAGCAAGAGTGAAACAAGACGCCACATATCGCCAAAGAGCTAGCGTCGCACGGGAGGCCGAATTAAGCGAGACAAACAGCGATATTCGCAGTAAGAGGCTTGCATGCCTCGGGTGTGGCTTATTGCGGGTGTCTAGAACATGTGCACAATTGTGTAGGGCGACTGAGTCGTGGCTTGCGCAGGTAGGCCTTCAGCCTTTTGGGGCAATGATTGCTTGACTTTACAAGACATCTAAGGCTCTGCCATTCTTGTAGCATTTTCCACGTTCAGAACGTGGGTTCCCTATTATCTTCTGCGAGGGGAAATGAACGTTTATACTCCACATGTTAGGGCCAAGGTTTTATAGTTGAATCGACCGCCGTGACATGCATTCGGATCGTGTAGGTATCATTGATCGTAGGTATCAGAGTTCTCGACGTCTTAAGACATCCTTCGCAGCCATACAAGAGGAGCGCGCCGACAGCCCTCATTTCTCTTTTTCACCAATAAGAGCCGCAGAAGGTCCGTGTAAACAAGAGGTAGGAAATGTGCTAGTGGGGCAGCCGACGAGCCGATGGCACTAGGTACGGCGGGTCAAGTTTTCAGCTGTCACTCGTAACGGGGATCGGCAACGGAATTGCCTCTGTGGGATGCTTGGAAAGACAAGTGTCTCATGAATGTGTGTCTCTTAAAGGACTGGCCTTCGGAGGAATGCTCCGATGTTCATATACATTGACTTCGTTTGTAAAAAGCAAGGTCTCGTATTCCGTAGTACTGGCCATCATGTCAAAAGCATCTCTGAAACCAAGATGTTTCTAGTATGAGTTTTCCAAAGGCAAAAAAAGAAAAAATCCTTTGGGGGAAATAAGGATCATACCCATGTTCCGGTTCAACGTGAATCACTTGTGTTGTGCTATTATGCGTGAATTCGTCATTATCCCCAACGTCTTCGCCAGCCTTTCAAATAGTGGTACATGCAGAGGAGGAATTGGTACTCAAGGCCAGATGCAAGGGGTAAGAAGAGCTCATGATCAGCGTGATGACGTCTGTGATATTGGTGCCGTTGTGACATAAGCGGCATCAAGCAGAATTACACTTGGCTGGGCTTGTCGAGATTGCGGACCACGGCATCTGACTCAAACTAGACGAATTGGGCTGTCTTGGCTAAGCTGAAATACCTCACGTGTTCACTTACTGTATCATGCAAACTTATGTCAGGCGGTTCACGATAGTAGACCAATTGCAAAATATCCAGTATTGCCCGATCCAAGAAGCATTGTCTTCCGAGTTCATAAAATATGATTAAACAAACGACTTGAATAATTGAGAACTTGTTAAAAACAAAACTATTATAATAGCTTGGGATAACACTTATGTGCTGAACTGAGTTGATGTGTTTGACGAGCAAACGCGGTCTTACGGATGATTGTCGAGCAACTTCCGTAACATTTCTCATTGTGAGACACGCATTGTTTTCCCTACATCCTCAACCTGTCTTATGTGAGGTATGACTACCCGATTCCTTCTTAGTCCCGCGCAGAAGTACTGTGAGTGTCGCAGACAGAAAGAAGGAAAGCTGATTCAGCTTCAAAAATATTTAAGGAGACGGTTGCCCTGATGCAAAAATTCTTTTCGACTCACTCATTACAACATTGGCTTTGAATCTCTTGAATCAGACAATCAAGCTTAATTAGCGTCACGTACATCTTCGCGATACACAATGAGAGCCTTCGCATTCCTCTTGGCCGTCGGACTTGTCTCCGCTCTTACTCAAGGCAAGCGTGATAACCGAGCCAACAATGTACCGGGACGACCTGACGAAGAATACAAAATTGCTGGAGATCTGAGAGTTCTAGCTGCCGCCGTTGAAGCTTATGGCTCTGGCCAATGCTGCAACACTACGCCGTGCTTTATCGGATGTCCCGTGGGGAGCGAGTTCAAGGTAGGTCTGCACCAATTACATAATGAAGTATCTATTGCACTTGCTAACTGATGTAATTTAAGCTCTGCTGTTGATGTTGGCTTGGTTGATGGATACAGGACGCTTATAGTCGTTTTATGGAGTTCTCCAAGGGAGTTTAAGCTCGGCCGACTAAAGCTATCTCACTCATTTCACTGGTCTACACGTGACTCGGCTTTTTAGTTGCTCAAGTACCTCAAGTTAGCTGATCACTAAAAAAACAATTATTATTTTGCGACAAGAGAATTTCTGACTTGCTAGCCCGTGATTGCTGATGACATCTCTCTGATCAGAAGTTTGTGAGCGAGACGCTCGGTTTCGAACTGCCAAAATTCATACCTAATATAGATAGCTCGCCAGCTTTCCATGCAAGCTTTCCATGCAAGCTTCTACATAACCTATACCCATCAGTTATGATTGTATTATACTACCTACGGGAACGATGACAAGTGACGAGAATATTGGTCTTTTACAGGTTAGGCAACCTGTGATGATCCTGCTTGGGTCTTGTAAAAGTGGTGGACGATTTCATCAAATAGTTAAAATCTTGATTCTCTCTCGATCTTTGTCGTCTAAATACTTTGAGAGTGGTAGCAGTACAGGTCTCTTCAACCTAAGCTTGTAGTCTGTCACGCGGATACTCCTTATTACATTGCATGATTTATTGGTAGTCTTATGAGGCTAGCTGTAGTGAGTATTTCGCTTAGATGCACAAGCCAGAAATAAACGCATAACGGAATGCCATTTCCGGCGAACTTCGGTTGGTTTGACCATGGCAAAGAGCAATCAGGGAACCACCACTAGAACAAGTTAAAAGGCTTGATAGTGGTATTTATAAACCTGCTAGTGGGGTGGGCGAAGTGGCCAGCGACCTTGTCATGGTCTTGTTGCTTGTTGTGAGTCACATGGTCAGTGGCTCAGTCTTCTCTTCCCACTTCTCACAACGGGCTAACAAAAAAAAACCTTTCAACTCCTCAACTATCATGTTACCAACTTAGAGAGCTTACTCGCTTCCAAACCTGACGCAAGATGCGACATCGGACCATTCATGTCTCGGCTTTGCCGGATATCACAAAGCAAGACACGGACTTTCTCGATACCTCCTACTTCCGACCCACCCCTTCTTGCCGGACACGAGAACTTCCCACGCCAGCATCCATCGTCTCGGGGTATGGGGGAGTCGGCCGTCGCATAGTAAAAATCGAAGATCTCCACATGGTGGTTAAGATTAATTTTGCGGGACACTTGAACTTGGAAGAAGTACAAGCCATGCGAGTAATTCGCCAGGCTTTTCCGCAAGGCGAGATATCCATTCCTGAAGTTTTTGGATGGAGACGATACGGCCGCGAGGTTTTTATTTACATGAGTCTCATTTGAGGGGAAACTTTGCGACAAGCATGACCCTTTTTCACGCCGATGGACAAGCTAACCATCCAACAAGATCTTAGCAAAGTTATCTCGTTGCTGCGTGAGATCGTTCAAGAAGATCCACAGACTATCTGTAAATTCAATATCGTAACCATAGTATCTGAGAAGTATTGCTAATATAAACTGCAGCTTCCGTAATGGAGGACGTGTACAGGACAGATATTTCGAATGCGGATATGAAAAAGGTCCCTTCTCGAGTATCAAGGCATATAATGACTGGATGTTTGCGGCTGCCACTCGACATCCACCGGAGGACGATGGAATTATTAAATACCTGGACCATCCAGATATGTACCGTGACTTCCTTCCCGATACGGGCAAAGTATACTTCACTCACGGAGATCCTACCCTTGGTAATATCATGGTCTCTGGACCTCCTGGGTCGTATAGAGTGGTGACCATCATTGATTGGGAGCAGGCTGGGTGGTATCCAGAATATTGGGAGTACTGCAAGATGCGCTTTGGAATATGTGAAGGAGATGAGTGGGATACAGA
Source organism: Periglandula ipomoeae IasaF13 (assembly GCA_000222875.2). NCBI lineage: Eukaryota > Fungi > Ascomycota > Sordariomycetes > Hypocreales > Clavicipitaceae > Periglandula > Periglandula ipomoeae. The sequence continues at coordinate 31,223 of AFRD01000374.1, forward strand.
TCACTGGCCGGAAAAATAACGGAATCTCATGAAGACGCATACTATGCCTTCTCAACATACAGCCTGTGGCGTGGTGGTGTCTGATTAAAAACCAAGGCACTGAAGATCGCCCATATCTTGACGGTCAAGTGTTCCCTACGATAGCTCAGCAATACAACATGCGCTCGTACGTTCTTGAGCAAAGAGCCAACCATAGAGTCCTCCAAGGTCATCTCTGCACCATGCTGCACCGGCTGATAACTGCTCCCCGACTGACTCCGACTGATAGCATTCCGCCGTTCCGTGCTCAACAGATAAACACCGCTAGGCGCGCCATGACAGCCGACTCAGTAAAAGCTTGATATGCCTCCTGAGAAACTTTTTACCTAACCTCAGCTCCAATATGATTGTTTGTGCTCATTAAATTCCTCCATTTAGATGATGTTGTCTCCCCCGCGCGGGAACTGTCAGAGCCTGACACGCGAAGCGTATGCATGGCGACAGCCTTGTTCCTATGGACGAATGGCCGAACTGCAATACAGAAAACTGAAGCATTGCTACCTAGAACCCCACAATGAGAGGCCCCCTTACAAGGCCTTAGCGCCTATTTTTCAATTGATTCCGCCTTGTGGCTGGAGTCGATAATGCGACACGGAGAACAGAAACCTTGATGATACGCCAGGCCGCGACAAGCGGCCAACGCTACAACACAGAAATGAGGCGCAGTCTGATGAGGAAAGAAATTCAGTTAAATAAATTACAAAACAAACTCAGCGCCAGTAGTTCTTTTATCTGGTCTCGCTTCAGCAATTTGCGCAACTCGCCGCGATGTACGACGTCGATTCTTCCCTCCGGCATAATGCCAAGCTCGTTGGACGCATCATGTTCTTGCCACCCATGACGACAGATCTAGGATTTGATCGCGGAGTATATGATCACCCCGTCGTGATTTTGTCGCACACGCCTACGAATAACAGCGTGGAGTTCTTCGTGGTAGGTTATTGCGTCATTTATATTCAGGGTGTTTCACTAAATGATGTGTAGCTCACCTCTTTCGATGGAGGCGACCTCATGGAAAGATTTCCGAAAGATCCAAAGGCTAGATACAAATATCTACCAATCAAACCGAGACCTCGTCACCCAGACCATGGTACTTTACTCAAACTATCCAAGCGAGGTCGTCTAACCAAGCTGTCTTATATAAATACAGCGAAGGTGCTCGGGACAAAGGCGGAGAACCTAGCGCCTTATAAGTCTCGGCGGACACCACGCTTCTCAGCTGATTCGTTTCGAGAACTTCTCAGTTTCTCTCAGTACTCGGCGCCTGTAGTAGTGGAAGAACGTGTGCATGGTTTATCAAAAGTTTTGGGGACGTTATCACCCAGTATCGCCGCTTCTCGCCCAGAGCAACATGCTAGCATAACTTCTGCTGATTACGGGACAATACCCTCATATCAATCCCCGCAATCTACTCGTCACGTTCCGATACCCCCAGCATTCTCATCGTTTCGATCATCACATGTCACGATCACAAAGTCAAGCACCCTCCGCAGCGACGTTCCATAAGACTGCCTTGGATCGATCTTCTCGGCGGGAGCGGACCCCTTTGCTTCCGTACAACAACCAAAATACTCCCGCGAGTCAGTCACGACTGCTATCTTCCATACGAAGCTGCTTCAATTGGATTGGAACAGGCGTATTGGGCCTCCTTCGACAGCATTGGCTAAAAATATTCAAGGGACTTGTTTGTCTGGCCCTGATTGCAGGAGGATACTGGGCAGCTCTCGAGTCGTACAGACTTGCATTAGCTGGTTGCATGTGGGTAAAAGAGAGCTATGAGGAGTTCATAACGGCAGTCAAGGGGTGGTGGTTTAGCAACTTGTGGCCAGGGACAACCATGTTCAAGTAGAAGTGACCCATCACAAGGAATGAAACACAATATACAGTCATGATTGCTAGGTGTGAAAAAAAGGGTATTTCTCATTTCACGTGAAGCACTTAGGCAATTTCAGTTGCATGTAAGAGGTTCCTTACATCGAGAAACTTATTTTGAATCGTCGTTTGCGTTCCTCCACACGAGAAAGTTATGTGTGGTTTCGCTCGTTTCTACCTGACGCGAAAAATGTGGCCTTCAATCACAAGTTGCTTGGTATTACCAAGATTTGTAGACCACTTGGCCTACTGCTCAACCTCGCCGGACCTGCAACCAAGTTTGCTCTTAAATACTCGAAGAGGCTAGCATCGATGGAAGGGATACATAAATGTCGATTGAAAGGCTGTCTATCGAGGCTAAGACAATGACAGCCGAAGGTTTAATCTCCGCAAAGACCTAAACAGCTTGAGATAATCTTCTTCCAATGCCTATCTTGACAAATCCCAGATAAGTTCCTTCATATTGGTCTAGTTCCCAATACAGCCGTGTGTGTCGTAGCAGCTGGTGCGGCAACTTAACGTGTCGATTGAATCAGCAGTGCTATCTCTTCGTGTCATTAAGGTAAAACTCACGCTCTGGCAGCAGCTGCTGCGTCTGGCCCACAGCAAAAGTGGCCACAATCTTTTCTGATACAATCTTGGGCACCCCGGCTGTCACAAACAGCGCTGACGCTGGCAACAGAGAGGGCGAGGATGTATAGAACCTTCATGATGGACGCCTTTTGCTTTCGCTTTTGTGAGAGAATGTTTGAAGTTGAAGGTAAGTCAGAATTGAGTGGTGAAATTTGATGCTGTTGAACAGAGAAAGCGAGTTTGTAGCCTGGTGGAAGTTGCTGCTTTTATAGTTGAAAATCACATAGAGTTCGCGAGATCATGACGCGGCCGCCATTCCTTTCGCAGTGTAACTCCTATAGACATCGCTGATACCTTCTTAGCATTGATCATCATGCTCAAAAGTTCTTTTCCTCAAAATGGTGCTTGGACCAAACATTGGAACTCAAGCCAGCACGGGACGGTCGTACCTAAGAGCGACGAGCCGATGCAATGAGCTTGTGCCCATTACGCCGCTATGACAAGCAGTTAACAGACGCCGTAACGATTTCGGTTGGGTAATGATCTGCTCTTGACCATTCATGTCGTGTGTCGAATATCGTATGATAGGACCGGGAAACGGGTTAGAGCTTACTCCACGATCCTCGCGACAATAGTGGGACTGCCGCGCGGCAAGCCCTCTTGGCGATCTGATCTCCAACTGCCCAATCGATCTTGTATTAAGGTACACGGGGGCCAAAAAAGAAAAAGTCCAACGGGATTTGGCCCTACTACAGCACCACCTCGTCGATCGCGTCTGACTGAAGTTGATAAGCGAGGTGTAGATCATTCGGGTTCGGCTACTAGACTCAACGTCGGTCCCGAATCACCGGCCCCCAATCTGCCTTGCAATACAACACATGCGAGATGACGCATCATTCAGCAGACACCAAGAAAAATACGGACCTGACTCGACCGGGCTAGTCCATGCTGAGCGAGCTAAGC
>AFRD01000373.1:0-34692 GCA_000222875.2 Periglandula ipomoeae IasaF13
CCAAGGCACAGCTGTGTCTCACATCTGCATCTCCAGTACTCAAACAGGCTTTTCTCAATTGACAACCGTAGTTATGATTGTATACCGAGTTTTCCGAGTAATACAAGTGCAGCCTGGCTGCAACTCCCCCTCTATCAACACAAATCGAGATCTACGCCACCCTAATTACCAAACTTATGCGTCCAACTTGACAGGGAAGTTTCCAGCCTCTGTGATAATGTGTTAGCGCTCCGTCGGGTTTGGGTGTGGTTCGGTCGGATCATACCTCGCTGCTCGTCCCATCGCTGATACCAGCCAGAGGGGCACAGTGATCGGTAAGCGAGCCAGAACTGGCATCAATGAGTTAGCATACGCGATATCGAGGCCGCATTGCCAAACCGAAATGCAAATACCTGACGGCAGGGGGCAAAGTCCTCGCCCTTGGCGATGATGCACTTGTGGTAGTCGACATAGTTCTGCCAGCAGTGCTTGGTCTGGTTCACGTTGGGGAAGCGAGCATCGGTGCCTGTGAATACAAGAAAAGTGATGATTAGTATTTCGCGAGTACAATGAAGCGCAATTGGGTGATTCGCAATGTCGCGCTCGAGGGTGTCGTCGGCTGGGAGCTTACCGGCTGGAGAATTGTTAGCCTCGGGTTACCATCAGACCATTTTTTAGGGAGGGATTATCCGGACATACCAGTGACAAACTTGAAGGGCTTGGTGACAAGCTCCTGACCATCTTCTTCAGCCATTTTGGATTGTTTCGATTGATAACTTGGGAGGACCGGAGAGTTAGAGACGCGACGGTGGCCAATTGAAGTCGAACAATTGGGTGGTGAGGTTGATGCGTCGACGTTCGCAGCTTGGAATCAGATGTTCCGGTATTGGTGGCTCAATTTGTGCCTCAGGCTCGTCAGCCAATGGGGTAAGGCAACCACACCCGAGCAGTGGGCCGACGGTCAATTGCAACATGACATGTTCGGCAACCTCCAAACACCACCTCGGAAAGGGCGACATTTTTGTCAATTGCTTCATTGAACGTCGTACTCGCGTGCAGACCAATCTCCCCTCTTCAAAATGCGTGGCACCCAAGCTCTCAGAATGTTCCGCCCCACGGCTCGCATGATGCGACCGATCCCCGTACGTTCTTGTATCCAAACAAAACTTGCCTTGGAATTTCCACTAACGAGGGATGATGCTATAGAAGGAGGACCAGGCCGGTACGTCCCGAGCTGCTGCACTCGGAGAAGCTCGATGCATTCAACAGAAGCTCTGCCGAGCTGTCCGCGAGACATACTGACAGCTTTTCCTTTCCCAGGCCACACCATCTCCCAACGATTGCGCAAGCTCAAGCAGATTCCTGCTGAGTTGATCCCCCTCGGTAAATGCAACTCGATCGAAATTGGTTCCATGAATCGTTCTAACTCGCGCCTAGCTGTCGTCGTCGGCTTCGCTGTCTTTGCCGCTGGCTACTCGAGCGTCCGAAAATTCGCTGTTGACAAGAACCTTCGACTCTCCAGACAGGGACCTTCTGGCCGTGCTGATCACTAAGGATTCAGCTACATGTAAAACTACACAGGCTAGGAGGATTTCATTTGTTCGCGGGTGGCAAAACAATGTACATGTCAACAGATCAAAAACAAGTCGTGAATTGAGACTTGACTTTAGAAGGCATCATTCTGCTTCACTTTTTTCCGTTTTGTGTCAACGTCATATTGAATAGAGTACCCAATAGTTGATATCATCAAAACTCCACAACTCCGTCGCTATGTAAGAGAAACGAAAGCTCGCAGTACCAGGATCTGCTCATGCTTGTTTTGGCCCTGCTACGTCCAATCCCTCCAAGCCTTGCATGGGGTCCGCCGCAGCACCGTTTCCTTCCAGTCCTTCCGGTTCATCTGCCGCATTTTCAGCTAGCCAACCCTCCTATAAATAAGATGATTAGCATGTGTGTGGCAGTTACGGTAAAGTGAAGACACATACCTGCTCCCAAACGGCCTTCTTGCTACCCAGGCCTTCATCAGCGCTCTTGGGAGCTTTTGCTTGTGATACTTTTAGGATCTTGCCGAAGAATTCGGACTGATCCATGTTGTCGATTGCTTCCTTCGCATCCTCTTCGTCCTCGAATTCAACGTAGGCAAAGCCGCGATGGGGGTCCGTTGACTTGCGTGCATCAGCTTTCGGCAGCTGCACCTCGACTATCTCTCCAAATGGCATGAACGCATCCATCAAGTGAGTGCTAGTGACCACCTGTGAGAGGCCACCGACAAAAACTGTAGCCTTCCAGCGAGCGGCGTCTGACATGCTGAGATCTGGTTGAGTTTTGTTGAAGTATTGTGTGTTTTCTTTTGAGCTGCGACAATATTCTCAAAGTTTCAACGGTAAAGCAACCTTCATATCCAAGCTCTCATTGGCTCTTTTCCCACGACGCTGCTCTCTTACATCAAGCTGTCGGTGATGTCACGTGACACGCCCTCCACTTACCCCTGTTGTCCGACTGGTGGTGTCTCGAGCAAGGACAGGCGTGTCCAGGTGGCTCTTGGTGGGAGGGAGCTCCTCAGGAGGGTCCCCATATTATCATCGGCCAGCTTGCAATCTGGCATCATATTCATGACTTAGATGCCATTTGCGCCAGCCTGTGCAATTCTTCTTTTCTGGTAAACATCCCTCACAATGATGTATTGAGCCCAGCAACATCTAACGATTCACATTGTAGGCTTGGCATTTAAAAGTCTTTGACGTCTAGTAATTCCTTTGTTCTACCTGACCGCATCATAGGCAGTCAATCAAGCTTGTTGGGTTGCCTTCACCCCCGCCACCATGGTGCGTCTTCGCGAAGTGCCACGTACGGCGACCTTCGCCTGGTCTCCAGGTTCCGGCAAGCCCTTTTTGGTTACCGGCACTCGTGCAGGAGCTGTCGACGCCGATTTCTCAGATGAGAGCAAACTGGAACTCTGGGATCTCTCCCTAGATGACAAGCAGCAGGGGTTGGAGCTTCAGCCGCTTGCCAGTATCACGACTGAGTCTAGGTATACACGAGAACTAGCTCTCCTCAATTCGAGCTCCCGCAGCTGACACCGTTTAGATTCTACGATATTGCTTGGGGACCCGCGGACTCTGACCATCCCAAAGGCATCATTGCCGGCGCCCTCGAAAACGGTTCCCTGGAGCTCTGGGATGCCGCCAAGCTTGAGGCTGGTGCATCCGACGCTCTCGTTTCGCAAACGAACAAACACACCGGAGCCATCAAGGCGCTGCAGTTCAACCCTCTGAAGCCACACATTTTGGCCACCGCCGGAGCGAAGGGTGAGTTGTACGTCTTCGACATCAACGACATCGAAAACCCCTTCAGGTTAGGAAGCGCCGCGGCCCGTTCCGACGACATCGAGTGCTTGGCCTGGAATAGGAAAGTGTCCCATATTCTGGCGACAGGAGGAAGTGGTGGCTTCGTGACGGTCTGGGACCTGAAGACCAAGAAGGCCTCCCTGACCCTGAACAACAACCGCAAGGCTGTTAGTGCCATTGCTTGGGACCCAAACAATTCCACCAAGTTGCTTACCGCAACCCCCGACGACAACACACCTGTGATCCTCTTGTGGGATTTGCGAAACTCCAACGCCCCTGAGAAGACCCTTCAAGGCCACGAGCAAGGTGTATTGTCACTGTCATGGTGCCACCAGGATAGCGACTTGCTTTTGTCATCGGGCAAAGACAATCGTACTTTGGTGTGGAACCCTCAGACGGGCGAGCGATATGGCGAACTCCCTGAAGTGACGAACTGGACTTTCCAGACACAATTCAACCCCCACAACCCTAACCTTTCCGCCACGGCGAGCTTCGATGGAAAGATCACGATCCAAACATTGCAGAACACCAACCCCGATACGTCCCAAAACCCAACAGAAAAGAACTTGGACGGTGAGGAATTCTTCCGAGCTGCTCAAACACAGCCCCAAGGTGCCTCTTGGTCCCTGAACAAGGCACCAAAGTGGTTCGAACGCCCCGTCGGAGCCACATTTGTTTTCGGAGGCAAGATTGTCATCTTCAAGGCCAACCCAGCCCAAGCTGGACAGAAACGGTCCTCCAAGCTTTCCATTGCCAAGTTCTCTGTCGAGGCTGATGTCTCCGAGGCAAGCGAGAAGTTCCAGCAAGCCATTGGCACTGGTAACGTGTCCACCATTTGCGACGAGCGTGCACAGCAAGCTCAGACGGACGAGGAGAAGGCAGACTGGAAGGTCATGGAAACCCTTGCTGGAGATAACCCGCGAGGAAAGATTGTCAAGTATCTTGGTTTCAAAAAAGATGAGCTGGTTAACGGTGCAGCCAACGAAGACGACGACGACGAGAAGAAGTCTGCTGAGACCAAACCCGATGCCGGCAGCGAGAAGAAAGATGCATCGGACTTTTTCAGCGGCGGGGATGATGATGAAGACTTCCTATCAGGCGTTGCCGCCACCAAGGGAGCCAAGACAGACAACCCCTTCCATTTATTCTCAGATGGAGATTCTTATGTGGAGAAGGACATCACGAAAGCGTTGATGCTCGGCAATTTCGCCAAGGCAACTGAGATTTGCTTGAAAGAAGACCGCATCGCCGACGCCTTCCTCATCGCTAACTGCGGTGGACAGGAGCTCGTCGACAAGGTGCAAACTGCATATCTATCCAAGAAGAGTGGAATGCCAAGCTACATGAGACTGTTGGGATCCGTCATCTCAAAGAACCTCTGGGATGTCGTCTACAACGCCGACCTCGAAAACTGGAAGGAAACCATGGCCATCCTCTGTACCTTCTCCGACCCGCAAGAGTTCCCTGACTTGTGCGAAGCTCTCGGTGATCGAATTCACGATAACGGCTCCAGGAAGGATGCATCTTTCTGCTACCTGGTTGGCTCCAAGTTGGAGAAGGTCGTTGCCATCTGGGTTGCCGAGCTCGAGGAGGCGGAAAAGGAGGGCCTAAAGAAGGCTACGGGTGGTTCAGCCTTCTCGGTCCACGTCAAGTCTCTTCAGAGCTTCATCGAGAAGGTCACCATCTTCCGCCACGTCACCAAGTTTCAGGATGACGAACAGAGCCAGACGTCTGATTGGAAGCTGGCGACTTTGTACGACAAGTATACCGAGTATGCTGATATTCTTGCCGGCCACGGCCAGTTGGATACCGCTCAGAAGTACCTGGACCTTTTGCCTTCCAGCTATCCCGCTGCTGAAATTGCCAGAAACCGCGTCAAATTCGCAACTAAGAAGCCGACAACTCAAGCAGTCGCTCGTCAGCCAGCAACCAATGTTGCGAGCAGAGCCCAACCGACGGTTGGCTACTCAACTCCTCAGCCAGCGGCAAACATTCAACCCGCTGCGAACCCGTACGCTGGATATGCCCCGCCTCAGCAGGCACAAGCTTTGCCAAACCAGGCATCGCAATATGCGCCGCCGCAGAATCAATACCAGCCGGCGGGATACCAGCCTCAAGTGGGCTATCGACCTCCTAACCAGCCAGCCTACGGAGGCATAGTTGCCCCTCCTCCTATGGGTGGTCCTCCGAGAAGCACGTCGACTACGCCCTCAGCTCCTCCGCCTAGCAAAGCCAAGAACATGGAGAACTGGAACGACGTTCCCTTGGTCACCAAGGCTGTGCCTCGCAGATCTACTCCCGTTGCGCCTATTCGATCTCCGTTCCCCGGTTCAGCGAGCCCAACCGGTCCTTCCACTGGTCCTCCTTCGGCTGGCGGATATGGGCAACGCACCAGCTCTCCAGCTCCTCCCCCTCCAAAGGGCAGCGCTCCTCCGAGAGTCCAGTCGCCTCTGACATCACCTCCTCAAGCCGGTATTCCTCCTCCACCCAGGCCCTCGTCAACGATTGCGAACCAGTACGCCCCTCCAGCGCCCCAGCCTGGTGTAGTACCATCGGCAATTCCACAGGTTGTACCACGAACGGCATCCCCATACAATGCTCCTCCACCAGGAGCACCTCCTTCCAACAGATATGCGCCAGCACCCGCCGCTCAGCAATCAAATCAACCCCCGGCTGCGTCTATGCCTCCTCCTTCTGGTTTTGCTGGCAGGCCACCACCTCCTGCGAACCCTTATGGCGCACCACCACCACAAACTGCTCCCCAGGGCCAATATCCCCCCTCGTCGTACGCTCCGCAGCAAGGCCAGGGGACTGGCCTCCCCCCGACTGGCCCTCCTCCCTCAGGACCGCCTCCTGCTAGCAGGGCTCAACCTACACCTCCTCCCAAGGCCGCTGCTCCACCACCAAAGGCTAAGCACCCGGCTGGAGACCGATCGCATATTCCGGCCAACGCACAGCGCTTGGTCGACATCTTGACCCAGGATATGCAGCGAGTCGCCGCAAAGGCTCCCGCAACCTTTGCTCCACAGGTGAAGGATACCCAGAAGCGGTTAGGTCTCTTGTTTGATCACCTAAACAACGAGGAGCTCGTGCAACCCGCCACCATTGACCAGCTCACTCAGCTTGCCGATGCCATCCAGAACAAGGATTATGCATCGGCGCAGAAGCTGCAAGTTGAGATTCAGCGAGACAAGACGGAAGAGTGTGGTAACTGGATGGTAAGTTGACTTCAAGTATTGGAACAAGAACATTTGCTAACAGCCGAATCAGGTTGGTGTCAAGCGTCTAATTAGCATGAGCAAGGCCACGCCATGAGTGGATGATACTTGATTGTGGTACCTATATGGCGCGTGCAGGCGGAACACACGCCTGAGCAGTCTCAAAAAAGGTAGACGGTGAACACGAGTCAATGATAGGTGTTAGCAGGTGAATAGATCAAAGTTGCAAATGCTCAGGGCTCGTTACAATGGTGGGATTCACATCGTGTCGAGAACTACAGTGTACGCCACGGCTTGACCTACATACCAAATGCGGCACCCCGACAGTCCCATCCAGATCTATCGTAATTGCGATGTATATGGCTGCAACCGTGCGACGCCAGCCTGTGAATTGAGATGAACGTGTTCAGAAGTACGAATCACTTTTATTCTGTCACAAAACTTTGTTTGTATCCGCCATTGAAAGCACCAACGCCCTAAACTTCCAGCCCACGTGTTCCAAGCTGCCATGTTTGATACAAGGACGGCTGACTCGATATCTGGGGAATTATATACATGAAATGACAATCGCGACAAATTCGACTTTGAGAAAACGTGTCCTAAACGACGAGTGCTGTTTGTACCTATTTGATATGATTGGCTTGTAGCAAATCTTGTATTGTAATTAGTATGTACACGAAAGACGTAAGATGTACGCTGTGCCCTTGAGACGGTCCAATCTATTTCAAGAATGATGTCCTGTGGAGGAGTTCGGAGATCCCGTGTCCGCCATATGCGAAAGTGTTGAGTATATGCCACGACGTTGCCGTCATGGCTCGCAGTAGATGTGCGTATGAGTATGCTTGCTAGCAAATTGTCGTTGCATTGCGGTCATTCGAATGGTCGATCTCGGAGATGTCCTGGTGGATATGTCAAGAGAATCGATGGCTGGCGTCAAATTCTTGAGCTGTGCAGTCATGAGACCCAACCCCTCCATCCGGTCTTTGTCGAGACGATGATATGCGCAGACCATCGGCGCAACGTGCGCGCCGTTTCCGGTAGTCGGTGTGATTTAAGTCAAAACATCATAGCCAGAATGAGATTCATCACATGACAGCAACCGGGATGATTAACCCAGGCAGCCCCTTCGCAACCTCATCCACAGTACGGGCCACAATCTCCGTCGCAGAATCTCGACCAAAGTGGATATGAAATTCCGCCAGGCGATGGGCGTTGCAGACAAAATCATCCTTGACGCACTGACAATCAGGCACATTCTCGTCTGGCTGAGAGAACGCCCTTTCTTCCAATTGCGCAATCAGCTCCGCCATATGCATGAAGACGGCAACAGTAGTCCTCGAGCCCATCATAATCTCTCGGCGCCGCTGCTCCTGAAGCAGGCCAATGACGTGCCGGCGCAGACGAGGCTCTCGACACACCCTCGCGATGTAAGATAGTGATATGGTCAATGTCGGTGTGGCACGGTAGTATTCGTTCCCACAGATGACATCCTCCTCCTTCTTCTCTGCGAGTGGCCTTGGAGCAAGCGATATGGCTCTTTCGAATTGCGGGTTGAAGTGATCCCAGCATAGTTCTGCGTTCATGTCTACACGCAGGAGGATGTCGACGAGTATTTGGCGCAGTTCCAGAATCGTCATGAGGTCTGCGTCGCCGGCTCGTGCGTACGGCGATGATTTGAACTCTTGCAGCCTCGTCTTGAACTGCTCAAAGGACGAATGGAAGACGAGGCGGTCTTCGAAAATGCGGGTTCCGGATTGCACTTGGCTTGGGACCGGAGACGGACTGGCTTCCAGCAATGCCCGCAGCCCAGTCCAGATCATCTCGAGCTCCAGACAGGCGTCGGTGATGGAGGAGAATGGCTGTCGTTGCAGGGAATACACGGCGGGTGCCCAGTCCAGCACCATGGTGTTTCGCCAGACAGTTGAACAGCCCATTCAGCTGGATGTAGAAGAGAAGAAGATGTCGGTTCGAAAAGGGATGCGATATCGCGGCCGAACCAGGCTGCCAGATCTTCCAGGCGTGGATCAACTGAATGCCCTTGGCATGCAGCGTCCTCGCCTCAACCATGTCTCCGCGCGAGATGGCACAAAGCAAGAACAGCATATTCGCAACCAAGATGATGCTCTTGTCCGCAGTGCCGACATTATCCTGCTTCGCCAACTTGCCAGCATGCACAATAGAGAGGTGTGACTGCTTCAGAGCGAGCGTATACAGATTCAGAGTATCCAGATCTGTCATGCTGGGACTCATTCCCGCCGTAACTAACCTCCTGGCCCGCTTGCTCAGCGCCGCGAATGAAATACAGGCGTGCCACACGACGGTGTGATGCTTTGCGGCCAGCAGCAGGTGAGAAGACCAAAACGTCTCGTTGAAGGCATCGCCCATGTCAAGAAGGCTGTCTCCGCGAAGGTAGTCGAACAAGTGCAGCTCCTGCTGCGAGGCCTCGACGCCTGGCGGGAACGGCGTGAACTGAGGCTGCAACGATATGGGCAGATAACGGCGAGAAAGTGCCACTGGCCGCGGCGGCTGCACCGTACATGAAATGTAGTCGCCGCATGTCAAGCCTAGTTTAGAGCGTCGCATGCAGACAGGCTTGGTCTCATCGCATTTGACATGGCGAGATCTACAGTCAGGGGACGTTGCTAAAAACGAAGGCTTCACACAGACATGAGTTGAACCTATGTCCAAATGGCAGTACTAACCGACATGTTCGACACCCAGTTTTGGTCCTGGGTGCCCATTTCTTCCTCCTTTCCGGCAGCACGGTGGTGGTGACTTTAGTTGCGTGCTTTTGGACCGGTTTGCCCCTTTGCGTTGGTGATGGCGTGGCCGTCTTCTTAGGGCACATTGCACGTCAATCGTACGAGGGGGGGCTTCTTCGCACTACAGTCCTAGTGCTCACGAGTCCGGGGTCATATGGCAGGCAACGGAACAAAGGGATAGTATCCACGATCGCGCATGCGCGGGCTGGCCTCGAAATGCAAAAAGGTATGTATATATAGATAGGGCTGATCGAATCGAACCGGACTGAACCTGAACTGCATGGAGTGACTACTGCAGCGGGATTTGGGGCCCCAGGGACCCGCCCTAGCGTCGATCTCGTCGCTCCCGTCGCTCCGGTTTGGCTTGCTGATGTCAGCCGATTTGACTTTGTTCCGTTCCCTCTCCCATTGCGTTTGCCTTTGGGAATTCTACATGCCAAGCGATGTTTCTCTTTATTTAATAGAGTGACAGTGAGTGTCAAGAAGACCGTGCGCTAGCTCGTTGTTGCAGTCTGCAGTCATCTTGGTCACAGAATGGCCTGTTCCTTGGGCGGCCTGTGATTGGACAGACTTGAGGGGGAAAGATGCACTCTCAGGGTGGATTGATCTTCGCTACGTGAATTGAAGAAAAGGACAACGAAGTTTCTTAAATAGCCATTGCGTATGTGAGCATGCCCAAGAATTAACAACAGCCTCCAGACCAGCAGTGCGCGCGACCTGACTGGTACAACACACACACACATCACTCATCCAACAGTCTATGCTTCACAAGCGACTGCGACTCCTCATAAACACCGGCCGACTCCCCGTCACGCGACCGCTCCATTTACGCAAAGTCGTCTTCGGCCTCCTCTATTGTGTTCTTCACCCGCACCAAAATGGTCGTCTTCCACTTATCGAGCTTGCTGACCTGATCGTACTGGAACAGCTTGTCCGTAAATTGCTCCTGGCTCTGTCCCTCGACGGCCTCGCAGAGATCCGTCAGCAGCATGTGTTCCCTTTGTGTGGCGAAGCTGGGGTTCATGTCGCGGTACTTCTCGAGCGCGCGGTTCGTGGCGACCATGTCTCCGGTGGCGAGATGGCAGATGCCTGCCTTGAGGAAGTAGTCCTTGACGCTGTACTTCATCAAGTTGTTGACAGATTGCTCGGCGACCTTTTCGAAGTTTTCGATGGCTTTGTAGTAGTCGCCTTCGATGGCAGCGGCATCCGCCACCTTGAGCCATAGCTTATTGGCCAGTCTGCGCAGAGCACGTTAGTATTATCTCACTCTTGAGGCTTCTCCGGCCACAGGTCACTCACGCCATAGCGTTATCACCCTCGTACCACGTAGCAGCGGACTCGTAGCATTCTACGGCCTTCTTGGCGTCTCCCAGCTGCGTCTCGTACACTTCTGCCATGGTCTCGTTGTGTGAAGCTGCTCTTCGGAAGTTGCCCTTGGCGCAGTATCTGTCGACGGCCACCTTGAGGCATCGCACGGCGTCGTTAGGGGCATCCTTGCGGTAGGCTTTGAAGGCGTCGACGAGGGAGTTGGCGGCGTCGTCTGGCTCGTTCAGTTTACTTGTCTGCACCTGCGCAGCTTGCTCGAACGCTTTGCCTGCTTCGACGTCTATCGAGAGAAAGCACCAGAGTTAGTAAGGCCGGTCGCTGTCGTCTACGCATGGCTGGATCTCGTACTCTGGTTCTGCATTTTGAAGGCACTGGCTGCCTGAGTGAACAAGTCTGCAGCATTCTGATATTTTTCCTCGCGGCCGCCGAAGAAGCTGAAGCCACTGCCTGCGCTGGAGAGCGTCTTCTCCGCCTGTACCGTGGAACACAGTTCTGGTTAGTCGGAGGTTCGTTTTATCGCAGCGGGGGCGGGGCATGAACGACCTTTTGAAGCAGAGCTCGAGGATCTTGGGACATGGCGGTATATGTGTGAGGTATACGAAATTAGGAATGAGAGTCAAAGACAACGTCGCCGGGAACCGGATTCGTCAGCGCCGCGAGTTCGTGAAAGGTTGAGGAGGATAGTTTGTTACGTTGGATGTCGGAGATGGAGTACGGCCAAGTAGCATCGACAAAGACAGTTAGACGAAGCCGGAAGCTATGACGCCTGGCGGCTGCTGAGCCACCGAGGACCAGTGGGGTTGGTCTGGCGTGTCGCCGGCGGTACCTGCCTTGCCGTGTTGTGTCCACTGTGGCCAAGGTACCCAGACAACCTGGGAACCTGCGGTTGCCATGCACCAGCGAGACCCTTGACAAGCCAGCCAAGCTCCAACTAGCCTCCAGCCGAAATTCTAGCTTGACCTATCCTATACTCAACATCTCACGAGCGGAAGACGTCTCCTGTGCCTTCCCAAATACGATCTTGCAACTTCGGGTGATCTTACGCAGTCATAAAGAAATCTGATTTCTCACAATGTCCCTTTGCAAAGCATGTCGCCTCGCGATGCGGCGCCACTTTCGCCAATCTCTTCTCGGCGTCGCAAAAATGTCAACGAGGACAAGTCCAACTGCGGATGAGATACTTTCGAAGCCCACCTGGTCAATTCGATCACTTCGCGAACCATCGTCCTCATCTGCAAAGTCAACTCCGACTGAAACTATAACACAAAAACAATTACATCACTTGCTTCGCCTTGCCGCTCTCCCGCTGCCCGAATCTCCAGCCGAGGAAGCCTCTATGATAAACACTCTTCAATCCCAACTGCGATTCGTACGCGCGGTACAGCAAGTGGACACAACGGGAGTCGAGCCGTTACGCGCCATCCGAGACGAGACTCCTGATGCGATTCGCGAGAACACAATCACTCTGGAGGATCTGAAAGCATTGCTGTCCAAAGAGGAGCTCGTTGGCCATTACAAGCGGCCGCGGCGGATAAAGGAGAAGATCGACGAGCCAGATGAGAAATGGGATGTTTTGGGAACGGCCTCAAAAAAGGCAGGCAAATATTTCGTGGTAGAGAGTTCCAAGTCTGGTCAAGGCGAGTAGAGAGACGTATGTACGCGGGATCTTGACATACTGTCATGAGCGAGCCTGTAGTGCTTTTCGCAACTACCAAGATAGCAACCTCGGAATCATGACACAAAGTTCATACGACCAATTCTGTCCAACATTGTTTCATAACTCGTCCATGTTGTACTATGCGCGCAATCCACCATACAGCCTTCGATACGGCAGCACAAGTGTGCAACACCACGTTTGGCATGATCAAAGGAGGGAAGAATCGCCTGGGTGTAACACGCACTATCACCAGGTTGCCTTGATAACACATTTAAGTTGCCAGTGTACGACAAAACCAACAATCACGGCCGCCAGATCAAACTCCCTTTCCAACACGTCCGCAGTCGACATCGAAGCGTGCCATCCGGGGTCTGAAACCACATGATGGTCCTTAGACGCGCGCAGTTTCCTACTACTGTCGTAGTCTTCGTGATGCTACGGTGCCAACGATGCCACACACCTGCCAGTCCAGATTTCAAGTTCCTAACAAAACTAAAATGTAGAGCCCATGGTTTTCCTCAACCTCACAGACCGACGGTCTTGGAAAAGAGGGGTGGAATATAGGGACTTACGGCATAATCGCGAAAGATCGATGCCGTGTCGTTCTTGGACCTGTCGATAGGATGATTGACACCATAACAAGTTGATGGCTCCATAGAGTTATCGAGCTGCACAGTAATCAATCCTGGACTCCCGTAGGAGCAAGAGACCGCTGAGCACAGATCCGTGGTTGAGAAGAAGAAAGGAAAAGTGAAGCAGGAAAACTTGGGCTGTTGATAAAAGGGCTGGAAAATTTTGGTGGGTCCAATCACGTGTGGTCATGCAGTGGTGGAACAAGCGTCCCCGGTGTGGTCCGTTTTGGCTAGAGCGAGGCTGGAGTGGATTCGAAGGTTGCCTCAAAACTGCCTGGTATTATTGCTGCGTCTGGCGTTGTCCTTTGTAGCGCGTCCGCTAGATTTCATTTCTTTTCATCACATACGACATTGTCGGTATTGTCAAGATGGATGCTGCAACGATAGAAGAGACGAACCGGATCAGGGTGTCCCTGGGGATGAAACCCCTGCCCGTACCCGGCGCAACCAACACAGCACAGCCTGACAAATCTTCAACGTCCGACGGGGAGGAAGCTGCAAGTACACTGGAAAGCCGTCAGGCAGAGTCGTACGATAATTACAAGAGGCATCAGGATGCAGAGGCTGCGAAAAGAAAGCGAGATGAGCGCGCTGCCGCAATTCGGAAAGCTCGAGATGAAGCGCAAAGATTTGCAGTGCTGGAGGGTAAAGGTCTTGGCGACGCGGATGAAAATGGCGACGTTGACGCCAAATCATGGCTCATGGGCCAAAAGAAGCGACAAAAAAAGATTGACAAAGCTCGAAAGCTTGAAGAAGAGCTGGCGGCAGCAGAGGCGGCCGCGGCGGCCGCTGTGCAGTACACCTCAAAAGATTTAGCGGGAATCAAAGTCGCTCACGATACGTCAGAGTTTCTCGGTGGCGAAGACCAAGTCCTCACTCTCAAAGACACCACCATTGACGAGAACGAGGAGGAAGGCGACGAACTCGAAAATTTGAGTATGCGCGAGCATGAAAAATTGAGCGAGCGGCTGGACCTGAAGAAGAAGCGACCCGGGTACAACCCGAACGACGACGAAGATGGAGAGGGCGGTATACTCGCTCAGTATGATGACGAGATTTACGGGAAGAAGGGCAAGAAGTTTACGCTCGATGGCAGCGGCACCATTGCAGAGCTAGCTGATATCCTTGGCGAACCTGCGCAAAAAACTAATCATGCGAGTGTCAATCTGGATGACATTATTGGTATGCACTCACCCTACAACTCTTTTTCCCGGATTTGATCCCGACAGAGGACTAACCTCTAGTTTCATAGGTGACGCGCCAGTTTCATCAGATTATCTCGCACCGTCAGAAATTAAAGTAAAGAAGCCCAAGAAGAAGAAATCCAAAGGCACGCGACAAAAGCAATACGATGACGACGACATATTCCCCCCGGAGCCTGCGCCAGCGGACAGCAACGCCATGGAGGTAGATAGCAAAGAAGCTACTAGCAGGAAGCGGAAAGCGGAAACCGACACCTTTGTCGACGACGACGATCTACAAGCATCTCTGGCCTTGCAAAGAAAAACCGCCCTCAAGAAGAGGAAGAAGGTCAAGCCGGAAGATATCGCAAAGCAGTTGAAAGAAGAAGAGAGTCAAGAACTCAATCAGGACGGCGACGGAGAACAAGAAAATGGCGGACTCGTAATTGGTGAAATTTCGGAATTCGTCTCCAACCTAAGCAAACGGGATGACGAAGAGGAAAGAAAACCGAGGCGGCCTCGAACACAGACGAGAAGTCCAGCCGCCGAGGATCATCATATGGAGAATGGCGATGACGAGCCCGACTCATATGTCAAACAGGAGGAATCCGCACCACCCCAGAATGCTGACCCAGATACCGGCGTTGAAGAGGAAAAGACGATTGGCGAAGGCATGGGCGCTGCGCTCAGTCTGCTCCGCGAGCGCGGCCTCATCGAATCTTCCCAAGGCAACGAGTACGAGAGCTTCCGTGACCGCGAAGCATTCCTCACCCGCAAACGCCTCCTCGAAGACGAACTAGATGAACAGACCCGGCAGCAGCGTGAACGCGACCGAGCCAGCGGCCGCCTCGACCGCATGACGGTCCGCGAACGCGAAGAGTACGCCCGCCAACAAAACCAACGGCGCGACCAACAACAGTCCCTCCGCATGGCAGAGCTGTTCTCGGCAAGCTACAAGCCCAACGTGCAGCTCAAATACACCGACGAGCACGGCCGCTCGCTCGACCAAAAGGAAGCCTTCAAGCACCTCAGCCACCAGTTCCACGGCAAGGGAAGCGGCAAGGGCAAGACCGAGAAGCGTCTCAAGAAGGTGGAGGACGAGAAACGACGCGAGGCACAGAGCTTATTCGATGCCAGTGCGAACGGTGGCATGAGCGCCGCCACGGCGCAGCAGCTCAAGAAGAGAAGGGAGGCTGGTGTGCGGCTTGGATAGATGGTTGTATTATAGGGATGTGGAACTAATTAAGGTGCTGATACCCTCCTTGATGCGGTGGTCCTGTTGCTGATGTGACTTAGTGCGAGTGATGTGACGGTTGTAGATGCGTAGGTGTCATGATTGACGTAGTTGTGTCTGACTGCTCCTTTGTAGGCAAGGCTGATGTTAGTGAAGACAGGTATCACTTCAAGGTAGGTGTTGATGGTGTGCAGTGATTGCTAATTAAGGAGATGGTTCGTGATGCACACTGAAAGTGCCCAGCCGTCGTAACTCGTACTTTTTTATATACAAATTTTGCCTCAAGATGTCCTGGACATGAGTTAGCTGTTCTGACAATGTCGACTTGGTGTGCAGCTTGAACACGATTACACGTCATGACATTTGCGTCCAGAGTTCATGTGTGAAGAGATTTTGCTTGTGTCAAATGAGTGCCATGCGTTCAAGATTTCATGCGCATACGTTCCTTTCCGTGAGTCACGAGTGCGCGAGTGTGTGCGTAGCTATTTGTGAATACAACTCTTCTCATCTCTTGCATAGAAAAACCGAGTATCAAATATGAAACATCAATTGCCAAGATGTATATAGCCGCTCTGAGGCAAAAAGAGAATTCAAATCTCAAAAATCCAATCGCTCCCGTTTACCATCAATGCCAGACCAAATGACATGTACTAAAAAGAAACCTTTGCCCCGATCCCCTTGCCCGTATAATGAACGTCTTCCGTCCAGTATCCCACTCTGACGGTGACATCCGCCACAGCATCTAGCTTCAAATGACCCCCCAGCGCATCTTTCAGTTTATCGAACCCTACGTGGTCGGCGGACCACTCTACTGGCAGGTACGGCGTTTGGGACAACCCCGGCGGCACATCAATGGTTTGGTCGTAGGTAATCTGACCTACCGGCTCGGTGTGGTTATAGAACGCCGTGGCGTTGATGTATTCCACGTGCACGGTGTCGTGCCCGAGAGGCGAGGCTAGTGTGAATGTGGCCGTAGATGAGAAGACGTGGAACGTGGCATCTCGGATGAAGCCCTGCCCCTCACTGTCATTGTCGCCCGGAAGTTTGAGTCGTGGTGTTGAAAGTGTGATGTTTAGCTTCGAAAGGGCTTCGCCAATGACCGGCATTGTTGGGATGGAGTGCTTGTGCGTTTTTAGGGTGATGGTCGTGTTCTTGCTAGACAGATATTCGGAGAGCAGACGACGAGCGACGTCATGGCCCTTGCTTCCGCCAAACGAACACGGATCCCACGTCGCTTCTATCATGATATTTCTGTTCCGCCCATGCGCAAAGTTCAAATCCTTCGTGATGGCCTCGCCTATCACGTGCTCGCCCTTCATGAGGTGGATGTTGATGAAGGGAATCGAGGCCGTATACGGGGTGGGATTGGTCACGTTGACCATGGCTCGTATGTGAACGCCGGTGCTAGACGTATTGAGGATCTGCAACCCCCCGACTTGAGGGTCCAAGGCTGCAAGAGCGTCCCCAGGCACGTCTACAACGTGTTAGTCAGGGGACGCTAGAGCGCTTGATAGTGGCCAACACGGGACGCAGACAGCACAAACAGGATGCGCTATCGGTCGTGTTGATAGAATAGAACGCTACCACATGGAAGACGGACGTTTGACGGGGACTTTGCCCGTGGCGGGCACACCTCTGATGACGAGGTCGCCGAGAACAGTCGTGACTTTGACGTCCACGTTGGACTTGACATCGAGAATGATGTCATCGTCGCCAAACAAGAGCTCTTGCATAATGTCGGAAAATGTGTCGCCGTCGAGGATATCAATCGGGGCATCGGTGATTCGCGACGTCACGCTCAAAAGGTCGTCGTCGGGTTGCTGGATGACCTTTGAGGTTGCCTTTTGCCATTTTTCGACGTTGAGCTCTCCAAACTTCTTGCCCTCGTAAAAGAGGTCGCCGTTGGCTCGAAGGCTGGAGACGTCGATGTTAATATTCAGGTCAGCAGGAATGGCCGCCAACACGCGGACGGTCCCAGACACCCGCGGCTTGCTGTCAGGGTCACTTGGGTCCGCAAACGGACTAGGCAATTTGAAATCGACATCCTCGAGCGTAAAGTTGCGCAGAAAGTTGTCCAGCGATCGTCCGGGGAATTGCACGGGGACAGTGACGCTCTCGAGGAATTCACCGATCCATCCTGGCAAATCGCCGCTCTCAGGCGCCTTGCCGCGCACGAATACCTTTGCGTCTTCGCCGTGCAAGTAACGCTTCATGAAGTGGTCGAGCGGCGACAACTCGCTCGACGGACAGGCTTGCGTAAGGGACTTTGGCAGCTCACGAACGGTTCCCTCGGCTTCTACAGTAATGTTTGACTTGGGCCGAACCTCAATAGCACTTGAAACCGCCGATGCAACCTTGATGTTCGGCTGAGATGCATCACAATTCGGGACGAGGACTTCGAATCCGAGAGACGGGACGGTCAACCCGATCGGAAATTCGTTGTAGACAGTGATGGAGACGTTGGCGCCAACTCCCATCTTGCCGTCGTCACCGGTGGGCACGTCATGAAAGGTGAGGTTTTCAACGGTATAATCGGGCATGGAAGGGAGCTCATTGGCTGCAAAAAGCGTTAGCCAAAAAAAGTGCTTCTAATTAGTAGTTTTTCCATCATCTTTTTGTGAATGCTCTATCTCATTTGATGGTCTTTTGACCAAAGTACAGGGCGGCAAAGGTGCGGTAGAGAGATTGACCTTCAAATACCATGGATTCTGTAATATCATGCGTCCCCAGAGGAAAGATGCCGGACTTGAGGCTGAGCGCAGTAGCTCCCGTGACTTTCATTTGATGGAGCTTGCCCTGCAGCCATTCGTTGACTACCTTCCGTGCCGTCTCTGTGTCGCCTGGAACAAAGTCGGCGACAAAGTCCAGGTTTGTGACCTGTCCATCCACAAGGCGCAGGGTGATGGGCGGGAGGAGGGCACTCCCGACGAGAGCATTGTCGTAGTGAGGAAGATGAAGGCGCAGCTTGGTCTTTTCGGTGCCAAGCTGTCGCATGATGCTCGTTGCAATCCTTCCGATGCGGCGCGAGTTTTCATGCTTGACTCGTGAGCCGTCCAGCCTGAACGTGCCCTTGACCCGAGCCCGGACTCCATCGGCCGTCAGTGACTCGACCAACAGATCGGTTGGTTCCAAGACGACTGCGTTCTCGACGTATTCCTGGACGGCTGGAGGAACGACAAAGCCAAGGACCATGACTACGACCACCAGGATGGCCAGAATCAGCATGGCGATGAGGGATGGCCACCTCCGCTTCTTCGTTTGGGGGCGGTCATCATGTTGAGTGTCGCTCGCAGCGGAGTCTCTTCGATTTGACAACAGTGGCGACGACTCAGTTGCTTCGTTATTGGGAGTTTCATGGTCGTTGTCATTTGCAGTGGCCGCCGCGAGGAGCGGCGATCTCTCGTCGGTGTCGGCAGGCATTGTAGTGACGTTCACGATGACGTGGGCATTGCCTGTGACGAATGCCGTCAGTGGAGATCGAGCGTAGATAAATTCGGAGTTGAAGCCTGCGCTGGGAGTTGGAAAGCAATGAGGGATTCTGGATAGGTAGAATAACAGGTCGGGAAAAAGACGAAAGATGGGACAAGCGATTTGGCGAGGGTGGTGATGATGTAGATGGGAGGTTGCTTTCGTCTGGTGCATCCAAGGTCAGCCCCAACACTGGCTTGGGTCATGATGAATATCTCACCAAGCAAGGCACCGGATTAGGCCCACGTTATCAGTCCATTCTGCGCCATGATTGGCCATCTCCGCACTCTTGTGTCGGTATGCGGTTAGCGTTGGCAGCACAGGGCACATGGAGGGGCCGGCTTCGGCGACGCGTGCCGCTTATCGTTAAGCCGTGATTGAGTGCTGCTTTGTACTACTACTGCGCCTGCTCACTCTTTGACGTTGACCAACTCGGGACAAACAATCTGCTTCCAAATCAAAGTCAAAATTCATAAAGCATGCCGATTTCCTCTCATGAGGGCTATATATCATGATGCTTGTACAAACCTACGTCTATGCATAAACACGGGATGCGCTGAATTTTATTAATATAAGGTTTCTACTCACATAAATTCCTTAAAATACATTTCATGAATCATGGTCTTGCTACGTGGCTTCAAAACTCGATACACCTTGTTTCTGGGCAAGCCTTACACAGCGACAACAACAAAGCTGACCAGCCGCAACTGGTGCCAAGCAGCTGTTCCATCACGATGGCTTCCCCTTACCTACTTCGCCGTGTGTCATTCTTTAACACATTTACCACCGAACTGGTTGACGCTACAAGTGGTCCCGACGCTTTCACGCCCAACCGAACTTATGGTATGGAAGGCCCGCCAAGTTCCTGTTCTGCGAGGATCATCTTTCCAACGGGAAGACGAGTTACCTGCCACTGGCGGCACACTGTCCGGCGAAGCCAAGAGTATCTGCCATCGATTACAACAAGGCGTAAGAAGGCTTTGGAACGGAATCGTGGAGATGGCACACTTGACAAGCTCGCAGAGGTTCAACGGAAATCATGACACAGAATGCACGAACATCATGCTGGACAATACTCAGACGCATCTAATCGAAGATCGTCAAAAATTACCTCATCGTGTCCTAATCGCGATGAGATGAGTCCGGGAGAAGCGGCCAGCGAGCCGTCGTCCACGATGTACCGCCGCTGAGCAAATAGCCTCGTCTCCCGAAATTCATGACGCAACCATATGCGCGCCCTCTTTGACGACTTTGCCCACCGAGATTTTACTTCAAGTAATGCACCACTTGCCTTCAAGCTCGATGTACTGCTTTCGTCAGGCTTCAGCTCGATTTATGGCGCTTTTTGATGCTAAAGATTTCAGACTCTACCACCAAAGGACTGGTGAGTCAACCCATCACCACAAAGTGTTCAGAGTGAACGACTATGGAATGCCAGAAGAATATTGTCGCCAATTCTTTACATCACGACATGTATTGCGCCTGATGCCGGGCAGCCGAGGACAGCAAGATTATTGATGATAGACTGAGGAAGCCAAGGGCACCAAATTTTGCAAAGGATGCCGCAAACACTATCCAGAGGCTCTATTCTTCCCAGTGGAGAAGGATAGAATGGGACCCGATACCCGCGCTCGTCAAGACTTTTGTATCGGAAGATTGGGAAAAATATCGCTGTGCGATCACCTTGCGTGCAGGCCGATCAAATGGCGGGATATCAAAGCATACATTGACCATCCCGGAGACGACATTCAGTATAAATTTGCCTGTACAGACCTATCACACCAGCCTGTATCTCAGTTCAACAGGAACGACAGGGATCTTTCTGCTTTCCACGTCTCGTGGCAGAGCGCAGAGATCATCTCCCCTCAGTGTTCGAAATTGGGCAAGGTTGGGATTTGCCCCTTCTTCAACTCGGCTACGAAGGGCGCTTTGTTGGTGATCGCTAATCGACGGCTACACATTCTAGCCAAGAGCCTGGGCCGTCCTGGGCCATTGTGATGTTGGTAGCTCACGTATGCTCGAGATTGTGGATAACACCAGCCAATCATTTGGTGAATTTGCCGGAGATTGGCTGGTTGTTGCCTGGACCTCCTTGTCCGCATCTACTTGGCCGAAAAGACCGCTTGCGACGTGCTGCGTGCTCTAGACGACTTTGACCTTGAGCTTTTCGTTCCTTGGATATCAACAACTCAGCAGCCTGCAACATTCGCCCTGTTACCTGGCGAAACTTTTAAAAGTATGGAATTGCCCACTCTGCGACGCGCTGCATAGACGCACAATGCACTCCTGCACAGGGCGATTGAGCATGATTCTTCTCCCAGAACTGAGCGAAGCTTTCTTGAACGCCTATGGGAGTTATACGACCCCTCCAAGGACGAGGACGAGGACGAGGAGGACCATCCCTTGTACTATTTTCTTTCCTTGCTTGAAACGAGTCCTCTCGATGAAAATTATCTTCCCGGGCTGTTCACGCCGCTGTTGTATTAGCCCGACCCGCGGTGTCTCTATCTCGACTTCTATGAGCTAGACCCAGGATGAGTTCTGCTATATCCTCAGCACAATGTTTGTGCAAGGGTAGATGGCGGGATTTATATCAATGCTGATACGGGTCGTGTCGTATCGAATTTTGGGGTGGATTTCCCCTCCGGGACAGAAGGGACAATCACCCTTGAGACATTCTACAAGATAATAGCGAATTATTGGAAAAATGGAAAATACTACTACGACATTCCGAATGCCCAAATCTCCGTACGATGGTGGCTTGATAATGATCTAGAAGAGGCGCTCTATTTCTGGGACAAGTTGTTGTCTGCTGTGGAGAGCCATCTGTCCCCGAATGAAAAGGCTCTTTTGCGGAGATCACCACCGCTTGAACCGGCAACATTAGATAGGTTCAAGATTGGAAAGTTTGCAAGAGAATGGCTACTGCGAGCTGCAGTCCCTGGATTCAGATACATTGCTCCTGGCCTGTCTGCTTTCACAGCCCAGAAGTACTTAGAGGCTTATGGAGCCGAGGAGGAAGGCTCGCCTCGTCAGAGAGAACAGCCTGGGCCCGAAATGACCAGCCTCCTATTCCCAGCAGATATGGTGGTTGGAGACACTGATTCGAGCCCCGATCATCGTATTGCTTTGTTCAGCGGAGCCTACGGTAGATTTACAGTGGCAAGAAGGGCAGGTCTATACATGAATGCGGATGACCTGTACGCAGACACAGTATTTCTTGCACATCCGTCCGGGTTAGTTAAGTTGGTGCATTTTGACAGGCGCTGCCCATGGGGGCAACGCTTCCGTCCGCGTTTGGCAGAAGTTCTACGACAGTGGACCTCATTCATTGAAACAGAGATATGGGCAGTCGACGCCAGTGGAGTGATCAACGACATAGAGTGGTTTCAGAATCATGAATCGGAAGCAAAACTGAAATGGGAAGATAGCAAAGAGCTGCGAACTGTAAACTGCCAGTAATTTGCGCTGCCCATGGTCAAGGTGTGAATTGCGCACCTATTGTTTCTGCGTGGTGTATGATCGTTATGCTGACGCGAGGGATATGTTAAAGCGAGTTTATTGTGCAACTTATCATGGAAGACTGACAAAACTGTCATTAACAGACGTTCATTTGACAACGCTTTAATCCCCTTTCCTCGCCTTGAAGGTTGCAAAAACTCTTGTGTGTACCAGCCGGCAGCCTTTTTTGAGACCATGCGCTTCATGAGAACACCAACAGACGTCCAAGACCTGGGCGTATTTTGCGGCGTTTAGCCGAACAGGCACGCTGAGCACTCCGCAAGGTCGATCAAATTATATCCAGGCTCCTCGCAAACTCTTTGATTCAACTACGCCGAGCGAGGCATCGAGTGCTTGTGAGAATTGGCAGGAGTCTTGGCTTGGCGTCTTGGATGCTCCAAGACGCCTGTTCTAGACTTTGTATCCCCGAGTTCCGTCAAACTCAAGATCGTCCAACGGTTCAAAGAATATACTGAATTCATATGAAGGCTCTTGTATTCGGCCGCTGTCAATGCTGTTGCTGCCAAAAGACTAGAGCTTCAAAGAGAGCGTCTGCTGGTGGAGGCAGCACGTGGACGCAACTGAAGTAGTAATTTTTTTTATAATTATATTGTGAATTTCTATAAAATATCTTCTTAAACTAAATATAAGAATATACATAGAAATATAAAAATATGTATAAAAGCATATTTGTAAATATTTAAAAAAAATTAAGCGGTAAAATCTGGTGGCATTATGTGGCGTAAGTATCAGCGTAAAATAATTCAAAGGGCCAAATGTACTATGACTCCCAGTCCTGCTCCGAATATAGCATCTAATGCCCAGTGTGTCTTCCATAAGCGCCAATGTTGAGCATTACCGCGCTCGAGTCTCATCCGATCGCGTCGCAGACTAGATTCGGAGTCATACACGTGTCCTCATTAGAGCCTTGTCATGGTGTAGAAACCTATGACTTCTGTAAGCCGTTGTAATGTGTCGCGGGCTTTATGATATCATTTAAGGCTTCTCTCCCACCATTCCCCGTGGCCGGGTTTGCGAAGAGTCTAGACTCTTTGCTACACGATGGCCAGAGTAAGAGGGCACAAGATTGTTCGGTCCTTTTTTCTGCCCAAAGCCTTAGATCCGCGAGCCCTGAGATCCTTGATGGAACTCAAGCATCAGCGCCTCCATCTGGCCCTTGCCCTCGCTTCTGCAGCCAACAAAGGTCGTATGTGCCGAGGAGAGGCAATAGAAACAAGGAAGTAGAGCGCACGCTACAATTTTGCACAGTATGGCACAGTGTGTAAGGAGCTCAACCGTATGCAGGCTTGATGAGAACAAAGTCTGATGACGACCAACGGTCTAGATTGTTTGTTTGCATAAAGGTGCAGAGGAATCCGCGCATAAGCGTATTCTGCATCCACCTCTGCTCACATGGGGTGCATGTCGAGATTCCCACAGCTCGTTTGATGCTGCAACAACATGCAGGGCTGGTGAGAGGACCCTGTTGCGTCGGCGTGCAACTAACACATGCATCTGTTGCATATACATGGCACGTGGCTGAATGTACGGGGATGCGCCTGTCACAGAAAATAGGCTGGGTTTTGAAAAAGTGACGTCTGGAACTTCTGGCCAAACAAACCAAGTTCGATATTGCTGCATCAAGTTAACCGTCATGCATGAGTGGCGTCTCGACGGAGCGTCACCAGAAATGCAGCACTTCAACCCTGAAACTGCGCTGGGTACCTTTTAATTGCCGATATCGCCCCAGATTCGCATGCTTGCATGATTAGCGACATGAGCTGGACCCTATTACTGTAGGACGATTCGGTCCGCTGCACTATGACATCCCATGGCTCGCAAAAGACCCATCACGTCTCTGACCATGACCTCAGTTCTCCAGAGTTTTCCTTGCTATGAGCCTGCTAGCTTGGGGACTCACAGCAAGTTCTGAGCCTATCTGACGCAAGTGGCCCAAAAAGTCTGTAGGCTGGCCTCCGTGTTGTGGTTACCAATGCTCATCATTTGTTCTTGGGCATCAGGTATCTAGTGCGCCACGCATTTGTCCAAGCCAAGACATTTGCGGTGATACTTCCAAATATACCGAAATTTCTCGGGGTCTCGACACTTTATGAGTATGTGATTACCCTTGCTCTATATTTTGCAGCCCCTGCAAAGCACTTACAAAGATGCGTCCTTATTTTGCTATATCGCCGTTCTACACAGCACTGGTAGCCACAACTGCCGCTGCCCCCAACGGACCCATTGAAAGTAGATTAGACTGCGGACTCGACCGAAGTCGGCCTTTTTACCCAATCAGCTTTTGATAAGAAGATTAATCTTGTGGCTAAAGACGAGCAGTCTCCCTGCATGTGAAGACGATAGGTGACGCTGATGGGTGGGACCCTGATCAACGTTGAACAAGGCCACTTGACCGTCAATCAGAGCACGACAGTGCAGAAATCCTTCATGGTTCAGATTGAGTAGCCACAGGCATTTGCTATCAATGACCCACAAAACACATCGAGATCGTGAGTCGAAGATACTCGGGCCGTAAACGGTCTATGTTGCTACCGCATTGGGCGGATCTACCTTTAGATTACATGACAATCTGATCAATCATTCCCATTCCATCACTCCGGGAATCGACTTCTCCTTGACGAATGTGCAGGTTTTGAACGTGTGCCAAAGACTTGGTAGAAACGAACTACTATCGGAAACATAGGTGTCGCCGAGGACTGATTTCAGTGCATTCGTAGCCTCCTCCGCATGGTAGAAGGGGATTCGTCTGAAAAGTCAGCATCAAAGGTCCAGACTCGCCAGAAGAGAAAAATTGACGGATGTAAAAAGGGAAACTTACGGGAAAAGATGGTGGACGACATGGTACTCGATGATTCCGTGGAAGATTTTTCGCCCAACGAAGCCAAAATCCCTGTCAACTGTAGACAGCGCTCCCTTGGTGTAGGTCCATGCTTCAGGCTTGAAGTGATGCACCGAATGATGAGTGTGGTGCAGAAACGTAATGGCGACTGCAAGACGTGTCAGCTACTATCCCGTATTTTTTTTTAAAAGGGGAAAAAAAAGAAAGCAAGAAATAAAGGATTAGCGGACATGTAAATCCCAAAGACAACATACCTATCCAGTGATTGACCCAGAGATAAGGCACAACATAAGCGAAAACAACTGTCGTCCATCCGACGCGCTGTGCAGTCCACCACAAGGCCATGAGAACAATTCCGAGCCCAAGATCCGACAAAAGAATAAACGGCTGTTCCTGGGCAGTGAAAAGTCCACTGAGGGGGTCGAAATGGCTCTCGAGCATCTTGCCCTTGGACTCGGGCCTGCTGTGAGAGCCACCCGTGACGTACGACAGCAGATACATGGGCCATCCGAACAGCTGATGCCCCAAGAGCATGACGGTATTTTGGATCGGGCTGTCTTCTGCAGATCCGAGCACAGCGCTCAATTTTGAACGCCAGAGCGCGTCTTTCGTGACGTCCGGGACGAAAGCCGTGTCTTTCTCCATGTGATTTGTATACCGATGATGGCGAGCGTGGGTATATTTCCAAGAAAAGAAGGGCACCAGAAGAAGACTATGGAGAACGAATCCAACAGAACTGTTCAGAACGTTGGAACTGAACAAAGCTTCATGACCGCATTCGTGGGCAATGATCCAGATGCCCGTGAAGAACAAGCCCTGAACAAAGCTGCCCAGCGCCCACAGAGCCCATCGCGCAGGCGCAAATGCAACCTCGGGGATGTAGCTGATGAGGACAGAGAGGAGACAGACCACTGTGACATCTCGAACCACGTACAGAGCTGAGGTCAAGTTGGACGCCTTGAAACATCGCGCAGGTATAGCTCGACGGAGGTCCTGAATGTCAAAGTCCCTTTTCTGCGGTTTGAGCTGGCCCCTGTAACGCGTGGTCTCGCTCAATGTAGTGGACGTGGTTGTCATTGTGAAACAAAAGTACGGTAAACTCACCTTTGAAAGAGATTGAAGGAATTGTCTAATTGCGAGAAACTTCTGTCTTTTCCATTTTCTTTATTGCTGCCGACATGATCTGCAGGACAGTGTAGCAGAAGATATATACACTGTGACAAGCCACGCCTTTTGGCGCCTAAATTGCCGAGCTGAACAGGGCGGCCCTGGCCTTTTCCCTTTCTCGTTAACTCCAACGCCACACACGTTCGCTTCGGCCCAGCAAATGCCGACCTGATGTCTCATCTACCTTGTACGTATACGAAATCTGCGGCATTTTTGTTCCTCTGGTCGTAAAATACCCGACAGGACACGCAAATACTAACGCTTCCTTCCTTAATTTGGTTAATAGGGCGACGTCGCACAACCTTTTTTTCCTGGGTTCTCGTGACCGGAGTCAACTCACACCGAAATCTCGGCTGCAGAGATACATCTGGCGCCCCGTCGGAGCGAGTCCTCGCCCATGATGTGGCTTGTGAAGAAACAGTTGCGAACTGTGCACTTGCCGAATGGTGAAACCTCTTGTTCTTTAGAGTAATTCACCTAGCACATGTTTGCGAATAGGGTACGAAGGGGGCCTCAAGGCGCCACGCATGCAATGCTTCCCCATGACGACCGTACATTACGTCTCCGACAAGTGTACAGTCAAGCATGATTTTCCAGTCATGAAGTGTGCTCGAGAGTCCAAGCTTTATTAGTGCAAGTTCGCATCACACAAGCATTCGAGATCAAGCCCCAATCTGCAGAATTACCGCATGATCCTTGTTTGCGCATCTGCGTCGACCCAAATCTGGGTCGTCGCCACCGAGCACCTGGGGTTTGGAGTCGTGGAGAAAAGCTGCAGCAGCATTGGACCGGACCCTTGTCTCCTTTGGAGACCATAAGGCTTGACTGATGTCCTATTGCCAGGGATTCAACTGCTACCGGGTCATCGGCATAAAGGGGACTTTCTGTTCAGCCTGATCTACGCCATGACAGTGGCATTAACAGGGAGGTGCACTTTGCCCTTACAGAAGTTCTTGGTGCCGACAAAAGTTGTAAGTGCGGCCATGAGCCTCAGGGTCTTTGCGGCCGCCACACCACTGAGGCCTGACAGCCTCCAAGAAGAATGACGGTCCATTTCCCGAAAAAAGAGATGGCACTCCTCCTCTCTGCCATGTTACCTCACAGTTGCGCTAAGCCAACTCTGCTGATCGCTAAAGTCAAGACAGGGGAAGTTGGGCCCGCGACCCCGCCGCCATCCATTTGCCGACCGACGCCTCGATTAAACTTGGTTCTAGAAGACTACCGGTATTGAAGCCACTTGTCTATCAAATCTTGTTCCCCGACTTTGGGGATAGTCCGCATTGGGCCTCGTTGATCATATCGCATGATTCGTGACGCATGCACGATTGCATATTTAGTTGCACTGCAGCTTCCCAACTTCGTCAAGCGGCGGCCCAATTTAATCAAGTCACCAGCGCCTGTGGCTGAAGAACGCCTGACCAAACGCATCTCACCGAATCATCCCCACAAACCCGACTGAACATCAAGCTCTGGCTTGCATCACAACTAGGGATCTTCAGCGCGGCGTGTGTAAGAGGGGTGTCGTCATTCAGCAATGGCATTCCTTTCGATTCTGCCGGTTTACGGAGCTGCAGTACTAAGTACGCTTGCACAGTATCAATCCCTGCCGACTTCACAGTCCTCGTTACAAGGACAGTAGTTTTGGGCAGACTAGTTATATATAGGAATTGAACGACCTAGTAGACTCTGGTAACTCCCCCAAGTTGAACGGAAGAAAAAAAAAGAGAGAAGAAACTTTGTTGCCAAAATGTTGCTCCACGACGTTTATCCGCTTCTCTCTCAAAAGCTTGGAGCTTTTCTCGCTCCCATGGATCTCTTTTGGATCTTTTGCTTCGTGGGCCTCTATGCCACCTACTACGTTGTCTCGGAAGCTACGCGCGCGGCACGCTCGCCGTTGCGTAAAATTCCCGGTCCCTGGTACTCCCCATTTACCTCCTTGCACCTGCGATATCTTTTCGCAACTGGCACTATCTGGAAAGTTGTAGAAAGGAGTCACAAGAAATATGGTTCTATTGTCCGACTGGGTCCCCGTCAGGTCTGGATTTCTGACAAGGATGCTCTTCATGACATCCTTCAACGCATTGACCTGCCAAAGGTGGCAATGTATTCTGAGATCTCAAGGGACAAGGAAAACCCAGGACTCTTTGGTGAGATGTATGACACCTGACACCTTCTGCCTCATACCAAACTCGTTATGAGACTAGCGTTGCTGACTTTTTTCAAAATTCAAGTCGACCACAGCAGCACAAAGCACTCAAGCGCTTCTTGTCTCCTGCCTTTACAGTATCATACGTTGATAATCTGGAAAACATTTTTCAGCATGTCTTGCGAGATTTGCTCCAACAATATCAAAGCAGGATTGAAGACCTGCCGCAGAACCGCAACCTGTCACTGGAGACGGATCTGATGGACGACCTCCACAAAGCAGCTCTTGATATGTATTGTTTTTTTTTCTTTTAAATAGTTTGCATTTTCATATGGTCCCCAGCCCATGCATCACTTCACAAATTGTGTCATATATATATTAGGAGCGGTTGACTAACATGTTCAAGTATGGGAGAGAGTTCGTTCGGAAAAGGCTTTGGCCAAGTGAACCCCAACGACACAACCGGCGATCCTCGCAAGGATGCCATTTGGAAGTCCATTCCTCGAGCCATTTTTGATGGTCTTGCCAAAAGATATCAAGTACTGTTTCAACCTATTCTCAAACACGGGCCAATATTGACAGGACTCTAGATGGTCTATGTCAAAAGATTGCTGCGCCGCTTGGGCCTCAACGTCCAATTCGACTGGCCTCACAAAATGACGTCGGTAAGTAGGCTTGTCCAAGCACACAAAGTTTGACCTTCAAGTGCTAATGTGGAATTTTCCAAGGCCATCGACTCCATTGTGCAGGAGCGTAAAAAGACAGGCGATAGCAGCCGCAAAGATCTCCTCGAGCATCTCATTGCCGATGGCAAGAAACCTGGCACAACCCAGGCGCTCTCCTCTCGAGACATCCTGGATCAAATGTCAGAGCTTCTTCTTGCTGGCTCTGAAACCACTTCAGGAACCATAGCCTGCTTGTTCCTTGAGTTGGCACGCAACCCCAAAGTTCTCGCCAAGTTGCTTGCTTCTCTGCCCAGCAAGAGCTTCAAGGAGGTTGATGATATCATTGTCAGCAAAGACGTCCGCGAAGATCCAGCATACGAGTATCTGGAGGCTTGCATCAAAGAAAACTTGCGATTGCACCCCATTGCCTCTGAGAT
The DNA here is from genome assembly GCA_000222875.2 of Periglandula ipomoeae IasaF13. NCBI lineage: Eukaryota > Fungi > Ascomycota > Sordariomycetes > Hypocreales > Clavicipitaceae > Periglandula > Periglandula ipomoeae. The sequence continues at coordinate 29,581 of AFRD01000373.1, forward strand.
GGGTCGTCGCACCGGCACTAACTGGGTGACACTGTGTGGGCATGAACTGCCTCCGCACACGGTTGTTTCGGCATCGTACCGGGATCTCCACAGAAATGAGGATTACTGGCCCAATGCGTTGGAGTTTATTCCTGAAAGATGGCTCCCGGAAGAGAAGCGAGGTGGAGTCGCAGCTGCAGAGTAGGTTTCTCTCTTTTTTCTTGTCGGTCACTTGCCACCAAAACCGGTTGGCCATTTTTGGAGCGACCAAGCTAACGTGGGTTCTTCAAGTATGACTGCATACTTCCCGTTTTCGGCCGGCAAGCACTCGTGCATTGGTAAAAAGTAAGTGCCTCGCATCATCCACTTTAAAGCAAGCAAACCAAGGCAAGGTAGCGAACCACGTGCTGACTTTGAAACGCAGCTTCGCTTGGGCTGAAATGAGAATGATTGCGGCAAATATTCTGTCGCGCTATGACATCCAGGAAGTGCCAGGGCAAGTCATTGATTTTCGACAGTACATCACCATGCAGTTTGTCACCGGAAATTGGTCCGTCGTATTAACTCCACGGGACGTGGATAGGTAGCTTGGCCAATGGTGGAGGGAAAAGCCATTGCACTAGCGGAAAGATTACGTATCGCGATTAGTTTAGCACAGGACAACACGCAATGAATAGCTACATCATAATGCATCGATGCCCTGAGTGCTGTACGGCGAGGTGCGCAAGGAGACGCAGATGGAAACATTCAAGAAAGTAAAATTGTTGTCTTTATGAATGAAACAATAAGCTGAGGTAGTGCAATGACAATGTACAAGGTAAACACAATACGGGCCATAGTTAAACTAGGCTTTTGAAAAAAGAAAAGGTCATTTGACAATAAAAGACAACTATATTCCCCTCACTTGGCCTTCTACGGTGAGGCTTTCGTTTATGGATCCAGGAATTACTGTAATACATTTTCGTTTTTCTCCGATGACTTTCAAGGGTCCCGGGGCACACACAGTAAGACCCAAGAGTATGCGGTTCGAGCCACAAAGTAGCTCTGTTTTACCTAAAAAGACACTAACTCTCACGGGGCTGCTGTCAGATCGGCTAGCGTCAACTGTAAGAGCTGACAAAGGCTACATACCTACCTAACGTAGGCGGCTTGATTGGTGCGCGCAGCTTGGAAATCGAGACAGATTAGACTTGCCGTCTTTGGGTTACTGTGGGGCCATGGGAAAGGCTTTGCGAATAGGATGAATTTAAAGTTTACGAACACGGGCAATGGCGTATCCTGCCTGTACGAGGAACGACGTTTCAAGTTTTTGTTCTCGATTGCATCATGAGGGCAGAACTCTTTCCAACTGTTTCATCAACGAGGTCACGGGCTTTTTGATTGTACCGACTTACAAGACCCGATATTGCGTCAGTCGCACCAGTTTTCAGAAGAGAGTGATTGAAGGAATTGTCACGCCTCACCAAAAATATGACCTCGACTCTGTTTACAGAGCATTCATCAACGGTCGGTCCTTTTGTCGGCGGCGTTACGCTGTTCACCTCTTGTTTTACCCGCTCTGGCTCGTGTCGTACATACAGTACGCAGGTCGTTATCGTTATTACGCGGCTGACGGGTGTTGTTTACTCATACTGGCCATGCGCCATAAGCTATGCAGGCGGTCCTATCAAAGTACATGGATTTCGAATGGGACCCACTTAAGACAACGTCGCCCATGATGCAGTGCAACACAGTGGGAATACTTAGTTGAGAGATCCTCGACTGTGGCGTTGTGGTCGGTCGCCAGCCAACAATTGCCGGGTGGCACCTCGTTGATCATTCTCGTCGGCTCCGTTATCCCCCGTTATTATTATGCCCAGGGGTTGTCAGCGCGCGCTATTTTTGCAGATTGAATCATCCGGCTGGACCCAACTCAGCCGTCCTGACTAGTCGGCATTAGATCGACAGGAGCTATCTCTCCTGGTGTGAGGGCGCGCAGAGTATGTCGCGTGCTGCTTGCAATGCCCTTCGAAAACAAGCCAGCCCCTCGGAATTTGGTAGATAATGGGTTTAGCGACATTTCTTCTGTACCTTCTTTTGACTGCGACGACTCGGAGATTTACAGCCACTGTCACACGCCTAGTAAAGCATGGGGTCAACTTGATGCCGGTTCGCGGCAACCCCGAAAGCCTTGGTTTCCCCCTTCGGATGATTTACGGCCAGGGTGAAGCCGAGACCCGGAAAGATGCAGCTCAATGGCTCAGAATATCCTGTTTTCAGGCTGGGCAGCTGAGTGGTTGGGCTATCATGAAATAACGAAGCCTCGGACAATAAATGCGGGATTGCTCGTATCTGCTTATCCCCCGACATTTACAGCATCATTCACCAGCCAGATTAAAGAATTTGTCCTTCAAGCATGGGTTTGCTTCCTCTCGCAGATTATAGCCGTCGTCTCCAGACACTCGTTGCGGAGTCACGGGCCAAATCTCCATTCTATGCACAGTACTATGACAGAGTCGCAAAAGATGAAGTACTCAGGTTGGAGGAACTTCCAATCTTGGACCACCAGCAATACTGGGAATCATTCTCCCTGTCGGAACGGTCCGTTATGACAGGAGTGCAGAGTGATGGCATTGTGATGAAAACCGGTGGTAAGATTCTCCTGCTTTACGTCAAATAGAATAGACTGATCTGACTCTCAAACATAGGAACTACTGCTTCACCTAAGTTTACGTGCTACTCTCAAAGCGAACTGCTCCGTTCGGCATCACTCCTTGCGACAGGACTCCTGCGTGCGGGTTTGAGTGCAGGAGATCGAGTGGGCAACCTGTTCTATGCAGGTGATCTGTACGGATCTTTCCTTCTTCACATTCTCAGTGTGACGGCTCTGCCTGTCCCTGCGGTGCAGATCCCGATTGGTGGCCTCATGTCTCCCCAGTCGACGGCACAGCTGCTTCAGCTCTGCCGTGTAACCGCTGTTCTATCCACTGCGACATCACTGATCCGATTGGCGAGCTACTGCAAGATGCGTGGCTTGGTATTTGAGTTTGTGTCTGCTGTCATGATTGGGGGCGAGCCGATCTTCCGGGACCAGGTAAAGGTGTTGGCTGACTTGTTTCCGAATGCCACGATCCGCAGCTGCATCTACGGGTCCATGGATGCAGGTGTCATTGCGGTCTCGGCAGCTCGAGAAGACCCCAGGGAGCACCGCGTACTTTCTGAAGCTGTTGTTATGGAAATTGTGGTCGACGATGAGCACGGAAAAGCCACTGCCGTCGACCAGAATCACGTTCCGGGAAAGGTGGTAGTGACAAATCTTGTGCGCGATCTATCTCCCATGATACGCTATCCCACAGGAGACCAGGCTGAATGGGTGGACAAAGACGCGGGGATTTTCAGACTGCTAGGACGTGCTGACTGCGGCGTGCGCTTGGGTCCGGTTTCTTTGGATCTGACACATCTGCGGAACATGGCAGAGATTGTGTTGTGCGGAATTGCTATTGAAGCTTTCCAGGTGGTTGTGAGCAGGGAGGGAGGAAAAGACGCCATGCAAATCTCCATTTCAACCACGTCGGAGCCGCCTCCGGACGCAGGAAAGGCCATTATACAACGGCTGGCGGAGCAACGGCCAATGTACCAACAGCACGTTGACCTTGGCTTGATTGTTGCAGCCACGGTTGTCTTTATGTCTGTGGACGATATGATTGTGAACCCTCGCAGCGGAAAGCTCGCGCCGTTGGTTGATACTAGGTTCTAATAAACCAACATAAGGTTTAGCGTAGATGTTAGTGCAATCCCCAGCGGCACTTAGTTGAATGCAATTCCTTGAAGGTTCATGGTGCAACAAGGCTAAGAAACTAGACCTTGTCTTGTTGGAAAGGACACATCCTGCGTTTTGAAGGCTGCTCTGAATGTTGAAGGATCTGACGACCCCTTTACGTGGTGGTTTTGCAAATAACCAGTCGTTGAATTGACACACTTTAGAAATCCAAGAGTCCTTATGCGGCGGCCTGCTGTTCGTTGTCCACACGTTGAATCTATAGGCCGAGCTAAGCATGGGGACAAGACCGTTGGCTTTTTATGTAAATCATGAAAACCCAGCGACGTTGTAGGGATCCCTAGAAATGTTGTTTGACCGAAAGGGGTTTTCCTCATTTGGGTATATGCACGTTGAGTAGAATATTGGATAATGAATGTTGGCTTGAGAGATGAGCACGATTGTGTGGGATCATGTCATTCAGTCGAACTAAGAGCTGGAAGAGAGGTTGGAAGTGGAAGAAAAAAAAAATCTATTTCTTTTAAAAGTCAATTAGTCGTCGCAACCTTTCCATTAGTCTAGATATCCACGATTTGTCGACATTCAGGTGGTTGAGGATGCTAATCAGGTCTATCATTCGATTTCCAGCTCCGTCGCGGTAGTCCAAGCTGGCGCCCTTAGCGATCATTTCCACTATCATGTCGTCATTCTTAGCCCATATATACGCATGAAGCATGATGTTTGGCTTAGCTTCTTTCTTCTTCAGCCTCTCTATGCCTTCCAACGGGGTCTCCCAAGGCTTGAACGGGGAAGGTGGGATTTTCTCCTCTCTCATGATTTGTTCCCCTTTGTACTTTTTGGTGAGCAAGGCTGGAGACATGGTTGAGAGATGTCCAGGTTCAAGCGTAGCGAGATTAAGGCGCGAGTATAAACTCAAACAAAGGTAGAGAAAAGGTGAGAGATAGTTGCTCAGTAGTGTGCCGATATTGGTTTCGTTTGTAGACGTATTCTGTCGCATGGAGAAAGGAAAGGCAGCAATTGACTTTCGAGTGCAAAGTTAGACTACTTATATATGTGAGACTGGTGGTAGACGATCATCTTTTGTACTTTGAACATCGTATAACATCTTATGACATGTTCTATGGTGTTCAAAAGAGAGTTAGAAAGCACACGGACGCGTTCAGTCTGAACTTAGTGTGTTCCACTTACCGATTATGGCAACGTCTTTGTTGACTGTTCAACTGCACTGGGCGCAATATCGGATTCCCTTTTCTTGACGGGTGATAAGAACAGTTAGACCCTGACTCGCAGCTCGTATGGGTAACTCTTGGAGTAATGTGGTTTCCCTTGGGAGTGCATTGATCTATCCAGTCTCGTGATTGAGCATTGTGACGACA
>AFRD01000372.1:0-34702 GCA_000222875.2 Periglandula ipomoeae IasaF13
CCAAGGCACTCAGGTTCTCCAGCACAGTCGCTTTTCGGCCGGCCTCGCTGGTGGGTACGGCAGGGGCAAACGCCGCGAGGGAGTCGAGCGTTAATGAGGGCGTATATGTGGTCGTGGTGCCGAAGCGCATGTCTTTATCAAATTGCTCTTCGTAGGAATCCATGACCTCGAAGGGATCCTGTCGTTTAACGAAATTCTTGGCATCCTTGTCGGCGTCATCCTTGTTCGTGCGGCGGCCCTTGGGAGCTGACGCGCGACCACCCCTTCCGCTGCCACGGCCGCCTCGTCCACCTCGAAACGATGATCCCGCTCCCCTGCCGGCATCTGCCTGTCCGAACCGAGAGAATCTGTTTCCAGAGGCAGGCGATTGCGCTCTGGGGGGCTGGCCCTGGGTGACAGCGCCAATCTGGCCTTGTCCTCGGCCGCGGATAGCACCTCGGTCTCTAGTACCCAGTCCTCGGGGTAGACTATGGACATCGATGACTTTGGGTTGAGAGGCCGACGGCGCCTGGAATCCGGACGATTGAGAGGCTGCCGAATTGTCTCGTTTCTTCACAAAGGAATTGATCTCGCTCGTTGCGGCTCTTGATCGTTGGCGAATTGATGGTTTTGAGCCAGGGTTGGGGATGGCAGCACCGCTTTCCTCAGCGAGCGATTGCGAGGTCGAAAAGTCGCGGAAATAATTTGTGAGCGCATAGCCGGTCCTTTGGGCCTCCGGCCTTGCTCGGAAGCATGCCGAGCGCAAGGTCTGGAAATTCATGATGGCTTGTCAGGTGCTGGATGATGAGGCACAGGAGAGCTTCGAAGTGCATGCCCCAGAACAGGGACATATTTTCTGCCCCAATGTCTGGTCCACTTTTGGTAAGCGGTCAGAAACCAGCAAACACTCCTACCTCAACCGCGTAAGTCCGTACCAGAAAAGCCGAAGTCGCATTAAAAGGATGTTATTGAAAATGTCATAAAAACTTATATTGTGAGGCAAGGTATTAAGCGCAAGCCTCAGAACAACCATCATGTCTGAACTAGGTACTCCAAACTCCGCCGTGCGAAGGGCTACCCTTGCGTAGAGAGCCAAACATCGCGAAATCCTTCTCTTCATGTAATGCAGTCAATGCCAGTCATTGGCTGGTCAAATCCCGTTCGAAAAGAAAAAAAAGCAAAGAGAGCGAGATCAACGAGACGAGCCCCAGAGTGTCGTACAACTACAATTCCCAGGCAAATTATCGCCAGTCCATTCAAGCACCCCATAATGCAGATAAGCAAGGCGTCTAATTCCCCATTAATGCGTCCAAAATCCGGGTCGACCACCATCTCGCCCCCGAACAGTGCTCGAGCCGCTAGATGTAGGCCGGCTGACCCCTCATTTTTGGAGGAGTCATTATACCAACATTGATTAGGGAAACCGGCCTGATTGGAGCATTCCAGATCCAAAGCGGCAAAAATGCTAACAAAGCCCAAAAAGAAGAACTCAAATACAAACCCATGTATAAATGATCCCCCGCAAAAATGAGATCGCAGGTGTCGTAGGACAACTTGACCACGCTTCAAGACGCTCACGGGGTTTGTTGAACGGATCGTGTCGATTGCAGAGCACATCAACTTCCAAAAACCCTGAGTCGTGGTGAAAGAAGACGTTCGTTGATTAAGTTGCACATCAAAGGCATGGGAGACGGTATGCTCCAGATCTTGGTGAGTAGAGAGGGCACTATGGCACGCTCTGAGGCTGTACACTTGCCGGCTGCAAATACAAGTCAGTGACTTTCCACCAGTAAAAACAAGCGACCCGCCTCAAGAAAGAAGCGCGCGACACTTACAGGGCTGTTGAGCATCTGCTGTCGCTTGTTGCGACCCTTTTTGATGTGGCTCTTCAAAGCGCTGGAATCCAGTGGCTTCAGGAGCTCAAAACTGCAAAGAAGCTCTGCTGAGACAGACATAACGGCGCCCCAGTTATCAAATTCGCCACAATACTACGACATGGTCAGCATCTCGAAAAGCATCCCTCTGATGGAAGGCGGCCAAAACCTACGTTAGGCGCACTGAAAACAGTGACCAGAACTCTGTCGTTGAAGAATTCATATCCATCCTCGACCACCATGTGCGCCCGGCAGATGAGATCAAAGTCGTGCACGGCAAGAAACTCGGTGATAACGCGTTTGCCGAAACAATAACTAACGCCTCTCTCGTTCGCTTCCCAATCCTGTTCCATGTCTGCAGGATCGGCCCACAACAAATCGTTTAGCAACCCGTAATCAGGGACATCGGTTGGTCGTGCAATGTTTCGAATGTCGTCCATGTGGCTTAGGGCAGGCGAAAGGCCGCCGTGCACGCAGAAAATTTTCCCAGCTACGATTGCAGCAATTGGCAAGGTGTTGAAGCAGTCGACAAACGTCTTCCAAATCTTGACATTACACCTTCGCTTACACTCGTCGTAGAAGCCGTAGACCCTGGTGACATTGGCACATTCGTGATTGCCCCGTAGGAGAAAGAAATTCTCCGGAAATTTAAGCTTGTAACAAAGGAGAAGTAGGATCGTCTCAAGCGATTGCTTGCCACGGTCGACGTAGTCTCCTAAAAACAGATAATTGGCCATCGGAGGAAATCCACACATTTCGAACATACGAATGAGGTCGGTATACTGGCCGTGCACGTCTCCCACGATCTTGACCGGCGCATCAAGCTCCAGCAGCGCCGGCTGAGAGAGGAGAACTTCCCGAGCTCTCTGGCAGATGGCAACAATCTCGGCGTTCTTGAGGCAGACGCTCTTTGTTACCTTGCCGGCGTAACCAGCATCTAGCAGCCGCTTGATGTAGTCATCGAGGTCCATATCCTTGATTTCTGCCATGTCCACGTTGCCGTTCGATTCGACCTTGATGGTCGACTCCATCGAGGGAGAGCTTGCAACGTTGTTGATCACGCTGTCCCGTTTCACCAAAATTGGCGTTCCGGGAGCTTGCATGTGTGCAGTGGCGCTGGCATTTGAGGCGGTTGGTGGCTGGTCAGATACATGATCGACTTCTCCAGAAGCCTGTGCAGCCGCGACATCGTGTGCAGCGCCCTTGGCACTGGCAGAGAGCACAGGCGATGGAGGCGGTTGATCCTCGAAGATAGCTGGATCTGTCGAGGACAGGTCGGTCGAATTGTGCTTCAAATGCGGGGTCTCACTGCGGCTGTTCCTAGAGCCATTCGATCGACCAGACCGACCAGACCGTACCGAGGCTGCATCAAGCGTCTTTTCGCCGTTGGCCAGCAATGCCGAGTTTCTGGGGCTGTCGGTGTTCAGAGACTTGCTACTATTGCTCCCTGGGATTTTGGACCGAAATGAGCGAAAGGATCGTGAAGAGTCTTTAGTGTCGGATCTGCTGATGGACGGATATGACTGCAGGCCATCAGAGCCGGAGCCCTTGCCCGAGGAGGAACCACCTCCTTCCTTGGAGGACTGGTTACCCATCGCACGGGGTTTGGTGTACTGTCGAGCTGGGCTGTTGAGGGCGACGCAGCGGGGGAAACGACAAGAAGTAATTGGTTCTTGGTGTGCGAATGGGATGCCGCTGTATGCTGCTACGTTTGCGGTGGTGAGTGTCTCAAGGTCGCGTGGTAGTGGTGAGGTCTGGCTTTCGCCTATCTGCGCGGCGACTTTCACTTTTCGGTCACGTCTTCAGAGGTTGCCGTGGCTGACTGGATCAGTAATGTCTGAGAAGACTGAAGGAGTCGGTGGCGGTGTTGGTTGTGTGACGGCACAGCGTGGGTAGGACGATCTGAAAATTTCCAGGCCAGGCCACTCTGAATATGACAATGGCCCGTTCTAGGGAGGATGAAAGAGCCGACCTAGGACAGAGAAAAAGGTAGAGCGGGGAATTTTGAATGCGTCCGTCGTGGAGATGGTTTACGAGGTCGTGCTGGATGGATGAGTGCAAACGCCGAAAAGAATCACCGCGAGAAAATCGGCTTCTCGGCTTCAGGCGGATGACGTCGTTGGCGTTGTAGAATGCGTTTTTTGGTCGCGGTGGGGGCTGGGGCGGTCGGGCGGCGCTTGCTTGCTGCTCTGCACAGATGCTGGCGCTGGACCTCGCGTGTCCGGGCTTCGGCTTGGAGAGAGATTGAAGGAAAGGTGCTGAGCTTCGTATCAGTAGCAGCAGCAGTCACCGGGCAGTTCGACGATGAAAGAAATCGATTCGGGCGAAATGCTGCCGCTGCGCCCTGGTCTTGCGTAACAGTCAGCGATACGGGCTTAAGGTGGAAAAGCTGGAAGGGCCGGACCGGGGATTATGACTGATTGACGACGGTCGATGGCGGGCACGAGAGTGGGTGCGGATGCGGATGCGGACGCACTGTGATGATCACTGTGGCCCCGGTTGACTGCGACGCTTGCTGGTGTTAGATCGAGACAGGTACAGAGCTTGATGCATGAACGGGCGGATCGCAACGCAGCGCAACGCAACGTCAATGGGAGATGGTCAAGGAGACGGAGATGGAAATATTTTGCAGTAGAGAGGTATGTGCAGGTGTGCGAGACAAAAGCAGGGTGATTGGCAAGACAAGAAATGGCGAGTAACATAGAGGGGAGGGGGTGAGGCAAAGCAAAGTTAACTTCAATGGCGACAGATGGTTGAGGATGTACCACGGCGACGGGCAGCGAGACAAAAGGTGAGCTGGTAAGGTGCTTGGGGCGTGGTGGGTTGGGCGGGATGGGGCAAGTACCTGCAGATCCGGAGACGGCTTGGACACACGGCGACACGACCTGCCAAGATGTCTGGCTTGGTCCAAGTGGCGACCGATTGTTTGCACGCAAGGTTTTATGCGTTTCCGTGACGGCGTCGATTTGTGCAGCGAGTTCCTCCTTGGAAAGAAGGGAGCGGAGGAAGAAGTTCAGAAAGAATAAGAGCCAATGCGAATCGCTTCTGGCTTCTGCTCCTCTGGTTTTGAAGATTCTGTCGGCAGTATTGGCCGGTAACTTGCTGGGCGCGGCGGATGAAAACGCCAAGAGCTATGAAAGCGAATTCGAGGAAGAGGAGATTCTAGCCTGGTGGGAGCGGCGATAGTTTATGTGTTGAAATGGGCAAAACGGCCGCCTCACCAAAGCTTGCTGGCCGGAAGGTCTGTCGAGGGATGAGATATTATCTCAACCTGGGTTCTTGTCGCTCTAAAGAAGAGAGGATGGCTCAGCCTTTGAATTGAGGCTGGCGTCTGCTCTGGGCGTGTTTCGATGAGTCTACCGCAATGCTTGCGATCATCAGTGTTGCTGGCGTCCCTCCACGGACAATTCTGGAGCCTCGCGATAACAGTGGTAGCTGTTTGATTTTCTTATCCGACAAAACAGACTTGGATTTCGAGAGACGATAATGGCCGAAACGTAGCCGGATACACGACACACACCCTGTAGCAACCCCTATACACGGACAAGTATCCGAGTGGTATTGCGTGCAGTTGTTCAAGGTCGTGCGGTCGAGGGATGTCTATCTAAGTCAAACACTGCAGAACCTGCGATGCGCACGCTGAGGGCCAGATGGTATTATCACTTGCGCGTCTACCAAGGCCAACACTTCAGAGCCGCCTCAATTATGCCTCCTCAACAACGGGCGACCGAGAGACAGGGGATGCGCGGTCTGTGTGAATTTGTTGGCTGGCGATGGGCTTCAAAGTGCTCAGCTGACCTGAAGGATGCGGTCTGGTATGAACCGACGACAGTATTAGCTGGGGGAGCTCAAGCTAGTAGCTGATAATAAGTGGAGGAGTTGATCGGTCGAGATCCCACGCGGATGATGGGAATGGCAAAAATGCGATCTGCTTGCTTTGCCGAAGCCTGGGGCGATACTTGAGCAAAATCAGGCAAAAAGTTCGAAGAAGAAGCCGAGATTTACAGAGAGCAGATGAAGACGAAGCAGGAGAGTAAAGAAGATCGAAGACCATCGGGAGAGACGAGCCGCATCTGCGGAAACAAGCTTCCTGACGAGGCGCCATGCGAGACGAATTGCGACGGAGATACTGGAAACGGGAGCCGGGGTGTCTGGTGACGGCCTGACTGGCTGCTTCAACGCCGCCCAGCTGCTGCCAGCTGCCCGCCCCGAGCCAACAGAAGCAGTACAGGCAGGCACCCCACCAGGCCCCAGCCCATATCTAATCAAATCTAATACCTGGTGTTGTGATCTTGGTCGAAGCTCCAGACGTTCACGTCGCGATTAAGGTTTCAGGAGCCCTTATCGTCCCACCCAGCATCGACTGCTTTGCCGTGAATGTACAGTAGTCTCAACTTCGAGTTGGTTGTGCTGCAGCTGGGCTTTTGACAAGCACCAAACAGCATCTTGGCTTTCACTCTCGCTCTCTCACCTCTGCGTTTACTGTCTCGCTCCTTCCCCACACCAACTATCAGCGCCGCCACACATGTCGGCACTGCCATCGACTGATTCCTCCGCGTTGGATCGCTTCGATTTGACTCTCGTCAACTTCTCAATCGTAGAAGCAGCAGCCATTATTCCTTGTCCACTTCTGCCTCCATTCCTCCCACCACACTTTCGCGGCGGCGCCACAACACATCCCGCCATTTCGTCCTGCTCCATGATAGGACGAGATTATCTAGTTCACGAGCCTGGTTTGCAAGACCTCAATTCATGCTTTCTTCTTTGCCCTTGGCTCCCATGTTCCTCAGCAAACTCTGCCCCACCCCCAACTTTCCCCATCCCGGGCCGATCAGGTCTACATCGCAATATTACCATTCTAATATCATCGACTGCCATTAAAATGATATTGGGCTGCAACACATTGACCCAAAAGCAGGGGTCTGGCTCCACGTCCCTATTCCTTTTCGTCGGTCTGAATAAACTGATGGCACTTCAGCAAGATCTCCTTCACCTGGCCAGCGCGGGACGGCCAGATCCCGGAAGCGGCTCACCCTCTCGAGCACCAAAGGGACATGTCACTGGTCAAGGCTAAATGGCGTTGTGCTTGGCCTGGAGGGCAATAAGCCAAAGGACGGGACAGATAGGGTGTCAGCCCAGTTCTCTTTTCGTCAACTACCAACAGGCAGGTTCTGAACAGTTATCGCCCCCACATCGGCGCCGTTGAAGACGGTTCGGGCGGTGGCTGCCACTCTGATTACAACTTTGACAAGGTCCCAATTTGTCAGGCCAGGAGGCATTCCTAGGCAGTCGGAACGTCACGAAGATAGACAAGCCGATTTTTCACTAGCACTCGAGAAGGCTGCATCACAGTTTGGCATCGTCACATCGTTCGGTGTCTGTTTAAGCATATCCACGCGGCTCCGCGGCGCCTAGTGCAGACTGATTGGAAACACGACTTCTTGGCATGAATGCAGCATTCAGTACAGTAAATTTTTCGGGCTGCAAACCTACAGGAGATAATGTTCTGTGTCGACGGAGTTATTGAGCATCGAAATGGCTCTAGCGCCCTTCGAAAATACCAACTACGCATGCAGTGATGTGTCAATTCAAATCATTCATGTAATAAATGGGATCGGGTCCGACCAGATGATGGTTCTTTCTCCGGCCGAGAGACCCATTCTTGTCAACACAGTGTCTTAGACTTCGCTTCTGAGATGCCGCCGCCCGAATCGCACGAGTTGGTACCGTGCTGCTCGGGTCGCGGCCAATATTCGACTAGTATGTCACCTATTACGCAGCGTTATTGCTCATCCAAGAAGCAGCGAACAGTACTGAACTTATTAGCAGAATGGTTGCGCGGCGATACCTACCGCTCTGATGTCCAAGACCACCAATCTCGCTAGTTAATATTGTGTACATCGTGTCGATACTGAGATGCACGGGACGTGACTTTCCCTCATACATCTCCGACATAGAAACAGGCCGAAGAATGGAGAAAAGGCAGGTGCAACTCTACAATCTTAGTCAGCAATGTTGACAGTAGGTGAAGGGGAAGATCTTTTACCATGACCGTCCTCAAGGCTCTCCGCAAGGTCACTGCGTAGCTTTTGGCCCACACAGTTTTGCAGGTTCATGTCTGATAGACACCGGAATACGGCAATGCGACTGCGACAAAATCCACTATCCTGACATCACCATGCGTGTCTTTAATAAGGACAGCGGCGCTTTTGAGAATTTTCTGGCACTCATGCCAAGCTTTACCGACCCGAGGCCGGAGTCTCAGACAAGAGAGATGCGAAATCTCAAACACAGGAGACGGTTGTGACTGGGTAACACTGCTTCACATGCCTCGTGCAAGTCTTAGGAGACGAGATGAGAGATCGTTGTGCGCCATCGCATCATCAGCCAGCAAGTCGACGCGAAGCATTACTACCGAACACTTGGATCTCACCGCCAAGCCGACCGCTCCTGGGCCTTCCATGAGTCGTACAACAGAAGGTACAAACATAGACGCAGCCAACGACAGAGGCGGAGTAGCGGCAACCAATGCGCAGTCGGATGGTCAGTGCCGCGATGAGACTTGTTTTCCTCCAACATGGTAACGCTGGAAAGGTGAGTCAAGCGGTCAGCCGTACATGGATCCTGAGAGGTGCAGCGAACTCAAGACCTTGGACAGCTCTCAATTGTCTTGTTACGAGCTTCTCGGAAGAAGAGGTAATGCATTTCCATTGTGAACCGAAGGTGTCGACGAAGCCTCAGGCCAAACGAAAAAATCATCCTTATTAGCCGACTTGACGACCAACCAACTGCCGGGTAGTCAGAGCTGTATTTAATGAGCTGTACAGTGGGCGGGCGGTGCTTTCTGAGTTGGTACAGCTTTCCATGCATTACAGGCTCGCTGAGCAAGCATGTGTTAAGTCGCTGATGAGCGCAACGAGGATTGGTCAAACAAGACAAGCTGACATTGTTGGTCTGTGCAGTGTTGGAACGGACCACGCACAGCAAATCGAACGCAACGGCATGAGTTCTGTTGTAATAAGTGCGGTGAGTTGAGTATACAGACTAGTATGTGGACGGTTGGTCCTCTGGTTGACGTGCGTGATCAGTCAGCATCCCACTCCTTCGGTAATCAGCAATTGCATCGTCTGGCTTGGGCGTCCACGTTGGCCTTACGGCTCCTAACACAGACTCTGTGTAAGCAGCAGTATTGAGCACTGTCCCATAAACAATGTTGCCGCTAGTACAGCTCTGAAGCCAGTCGGATGCCGCGAAACATGGTGGCGGCGAGACTCAACATGTGCTTCTAAATTTGGGAATCCGCCCGAACTAGCGATGGCTGTGTGGCATGGTGAACACAGCAGCGGCCGGCCGCGGCATCTGCCAAAGTGGCATCCCACAATTCCATGATCCATCCCACGCAAGCCATGTGTCGCCATGGACATGGACGGTGTCAAAATGAGGGGAGAGGAGTCCATTAGTCCATTAACGAGGCTCAGCGGGCAAGTACGTAGGCAGCCCAGACTGGAATCCTGCTCAATCGGGCTTTAAGCAGAAGCCCACTGACCCACCACAAGAAGCAATACTGCGTTTAATGGATGACGGCAGATGATGCATGCAGCCTCAGTCTCGTTTGAACATAGCTGCTCTCGGTGAGCACAACGTCAGAACTCACGTTCCCCTCGATTTGATTGTGCAGAAAAGGTATCACAAGCCTTGTCGTCACGGCGACGCAGGAGGCCGTAAACAAATGGGAGGAACATTTTCAAGCATGTACAAAACTGGGGTTTCATTTTGCAGCAGTTCACTTCATTTTCCCCAGATAAAATGATGATGAAAGCTGATCAGTGGGTGTTTAATCCGTCGATCCTCCCACCCGACTGCTGCTTCCACAGTGTTGCGCGTCCTTACCCACACACACTTGTGAGGTAAGTTGGGATGTTGTGGACGTGATGGGCTGCATCATCCTCATGTTCCCTGTACTTGAGGATGCGGGAGAACATTACGGGGCAGAGAGTGGTCCTTGGGGCAACACCAAGAGCACGGATGCCCTTCAGAGCGTCGCTGGAAGGTTGGTTCGATCGATTCTTACAGTTATATCAGCAGTCCGAGAGGTCGGGGATGGAAACAAGCACATGGGCAGTTGGTGGGTTGAGCAAGTGGTTTGTAGAGTGCAACAATCTGCGAATAGTGAAACGTCGTGCCAGATCATCTTTTCAGGGTCTAATAGCGTTTGGCTAGATTGGGAAATATTCTCACAGAGCTGGCAAGAGCTCAGGCTGGATGATGGAGAACCGGTTGTTAAGGGTGCTAACGGGAAAAGGTGAGGCGAAGGACTTGTTGATGTTAGGATTTGGCGTTGCTTGGACCAATTCGGAGATGCTGCTCCCCTGTCGATGAAATGCGGGAATAATCAATTAAGAATGGCGCTATCTGTAAGTACAGTACTGTAAGCACTGACTGGAATTACAGTATTACTGACGGCTTGCAGCAAGTCTGACACGTCGTGGGCGAACGAATCCGCTCAACAAAGGACGCCGTGTGGACGCGGCGCAAATGCTGTGCAAATGCTCTGCCCTGCTGTGCCACGCTGCGCCGAATCAGGGACCACGCCATGCTCCACCTCTTTGTCCTTGTTCTTGTGTAATCCGCGACTGCGCCACTCCACGTCTCGCTTTTTGGTGCGCAGCGTCATGCAGAATACGCCATGCAGCCCACCCACGGCCACCCAGCCATCTCGTCGCCGTGTCAGCTGCGGAACCAACTCGGCATGGGCATGGGCATGGGCATGGGCACCAGCACCAGCATCAGCATGGATTCGCAGGAGCTGGCTGGCTGGGCCCTTCCCGTCATGGCCAGACAGAAAAAGTTGGATCTCGTGTTTATATAAACACACTGCCCAACACCATCTTTTTCCTTTTTGGCTTGTTGGTCATTCTCATCACTGCGTCGTCCGTTTTTGCGTTTACTACGTTTCCCGGGTCTTGCATTCTGCAGTGCCATCCATCATTCGCTCGTACCCGATCGCACAGCATCTGCAAAACGACCCGAAGTGACATCACAAGCCTCGCCATCCCGTTCCAACAACCGCAACCATGGGCGTCGGTCGCTTCTTCTGCGTCGCCCTCCCCCTTATCTTAACCATCGCCTCCATCATCGCCCTCCTCGTCGCCACGCCCTCCGGCGTAGCTCACAACCAGCTATGGATGTTCCAGCTCGATACCCGAAATTTGAGCATCAACCCTGCCGACGCCGCCCATCTCGCCAGCAAAGTCGGCATCACCCTGCGTGACGTCAAGACGGACAACATCTCGGCGGCCGATCTTAACCTCGCCAATACATACGAAGTCGATCTCTGGGGATATTGCTCCACCGGCACCGATGGCAAGCGTGAATGCACCAAGGCCAAATTCGACTGGGCCAGCACTGCCCTCAACACCAGCTTCATCGATTCGTTCACCTCTACGGCTGGTGTCAAGATTGAGCTGCCCAACGAGATTAAGAATGCGCTCAAGACGTTCCGCACTGTCACGAAATGGGCGGAGGTGGCTTTCTTCGTGGCCCTCGTCGCGCTGGGTGTTGAGCTGTTTGTCGGCATCTTTGCCAACTGCTCTCGTGTGGTCTCTTGCCTCACCTGGGTCGTTGCTGGCATCACGGCCGTGCTTGTTGGTGTAGCAGCAGGTCTTTCCACTGCCATGGCCACGATTGTCATTGGCGCCGTCGAGAGTACAGCCAAGTACTACGGTGTGAAGGGCTCGGTTGGCGGCCGCTTCCTCGCCACTGTCTGGATTGCCACCGCTTTCGCAATCGCCTCCGCCTTCTTTTGGATCTTCACCATCTGCTGCTGCAAGCCGGAGCGTCGCCAGAAGAACAGGGGCTCGCGCAACATCGACTCTGATGGCGAGAAGTTGCTGCCCACTGGTGCATACCGCCCTCTGAGCAACAACAACTTTGAGATGACGGGCGGCCAGAACAGCGGTTACTACAACCCCAACCAGGGCTACACTGGATACTCTACTGGTCCAAGACATCCTTCTGGCCAGGGTAGGACCGATCTGGCCTACGAGCCTTACTCGAAATGCCTCTAGTCATGAGGACACTGATCCTTTGACGAATTTCTTTTTCTTAGCATCGTGGTCCCTAGAATTGTGTGTATCTGAAACAGAGCGAAAGATTATAAGCTTGGTGGAATATGGATTATTGGCATCATTCTTGGCGTTACGGCGGTTGGGTATATAGCTTTGGCTGGTCTGGTCGAGGATTTCATGCCAGGAGGATAAATACCTTATGAACATAGAGCATCACTGAAATGCATGATATGAATAAATGCAGATTTTACGATATATATTTGTGCATTTGTGACAACAATCGCGTATCCCTCAGGACGGTGTGATGTGCTCAGAAACATAGGGGTTGCGGGCAATAGTGCTCTTAAACAGAGGCGGAGAAGAGGATTCCGAACAATTGCTTTGATCAAAAACTCGTTTGCTTACTTTCTTGTATCTTTGTCACAGAGAAAAAAAATTGCAGCTAATAACATTTTTTCACTCATTTTGTGACACTGCATTCAAGCCATCCTGCTTCACACAACAGATGTGGACAGGCGCCAGCGCAATGGACCCTCAAAAATTTCAACGACCACACTCAACGCCCATCCAACCTAGCATTATGTTCAGACCCCAGCCGCACACCAATGGCCTCATGAACCACCTTCCACAGGAGTAACACGTTCCTATTTACCGTTCCTCATCTATGGCTTCGTGACCGGATCCTCACAACCATGGCTTCCCTGCCACATAACGTAAATACTCTGCCCCGCCATGCCCCTCCATGAGCGATCAAGCTGACATCTTCAGGTTCACGTCACGCTGCAGAGGCAGCTGGCTCAAGTACCCGTTACGTCTGTCGCATTTTTTAATGTATCTGACGACAAGTACTTCCTTGCCGGTCAAGATGGGCACTTGGCTATTTACAAGGGCGCTGAGCAGCGAGAAGCGCTGCTCATTTTTGAAGACCAGCCCATCCATGGGATATGTGTGCAGGACTCGAGAATTCTCCTCTGGGGCGCTGCGAAGGTTGCGCTTCTGAATGGAGAGCCTCTTTCTGAGGGACGCGTGCCGTTGGTATTGGCGAGCGCTACTGCGCCGGACTGGGTATATCATGGTGCAGTGTCACCATTTGATACTAACGAGGCGGTTCTTGCGATGGGTCATAATGAGGCTGTTCACATGAAATATTGCGCCGATACTGGACTTATAACCATGGGAGGCGTTATTTCGCCATCGAGACCGATGCTGTACGCCGCTCATTTATCATGGATTTCGCGAACACAGGTTCTCGTTGCGGCGGGCACTGTTTTTGGGGATGTCCTCGTGTGGATGCACAATGTTTCTGCGGACGAGCATACGATAATCCATGTTCTCCGTGGCCATGAGGGATCTATCTACGGCGTGGATATTTCGCCGGAATTGACTTTGTCTGATGGCTCGAGGACGCGCCTCCTCGCGAGCTGTAGCGATGACCGTACGATTCGCATATGGGATATTCGTAGTGATGCGCCTGTTCATTCAAGTTCGATATCCGGTGTTGTTGAAACGGGCTTCAAGGCCGCGGAGAGTTATACGGAACTGCAGACTCGTTCGGAAGAGGGGAACGACCCTGTGGCACTGGCGATGGGTCATGCCTCTCGGATCTGGGGTGTCAAATTCGGCATCGCCTCGAACGAATGCGCTCTTGCACAAGATAGCATGTGTATCTACTCGTTTGGCGAAGACGCGAGCACACAGCGATGGAAATTGGACTTGCGCTCTACACCGGACGGTCTGAGGGGCACATTGGCTCATGAACACACGTATTCTCTGCACAACGGGAAACATCTATGGGCACGAGCACTGGATGCCCATTCCCAAGACGTGGATATCCTTACCGGCGGCGCGGATAGCAAGATCTCCGTGATTGAGGGATCTGTACAGTCAGACGCAGGTACGAGGCTCGTCAGAATCGATGTGCCTGATCTACTAGCTTCTCTTCCGGGGCAGCACGAGAGCAACTCACGAGAAATGATAAGTCGCTATGACTTCACGACGCCAGACCGCATACTTGTCATTACCAATCTTGGACGCTTGTTCAGTGGAGATTTGACGACGCAGAAATGGGAACAGGTCCTCGCGCCGGATGACATGGGCGATGATTTGAAGAAGTGCTATGTGCTAAGGAAACTTGGGCCCGGCGCAGCAGTGATAGGGACCACGAATGGAAAAGTATATCATTTCAACGGGGAATTGGTTCTCTCGGGAGAAGTCCCTGGTCGGATCGCCGAGATCAATCATCTCTCTACATCGCCCACATCAACAGAGCTCTTGATCCATCTCCACGGCTCATCACCGTTACATCTCCTCAGTCTAAGTCCTTCGGGCACACTCCTCTCAAGACAACTCCTCGCGAACCTAGACGCGCGATTCGTCGCCGTATCCGCCACAAAGATACACGGTCTCCTCATTCTAGGATCTCGACATGGCTGGATATCTCTCCTCACTTTAGACGGTGACACATGGTCCCCCATTCTGGACGTGGCAACTCGATCTCGCGACGCAATCACATGTATCATTCCCTTACCTTTCGAACAATCCTCATCAACACCATATATCCTCGCCACAAGCCGAGACGGCAAATACAGAATATACAACATCGACAGAACGACTTCCAATCCCAATCTCATTCTTCTCCACGAGACGGCCCCGCCATTCGGTCCCATGATAGAAGAAGCGTGGTTCACGCGCGGTCCCAACCCGGAACTCCTCCTCTACGGATTCCGAAGCAAGGACTTCGTCATATGGAACGAGTCGACGAGGGAGGAGCTCGCGACGGTGGACTGCGGTGGTGCCCATCGCACGTTCCGGCTGAACTACGACGTTGACTACCCTGAAAAATACAGGTTCGCATATACAAGGACGTCAAAACTATCAATCTATTCTCAGGAAAGCGTCCCTTACAAAACCGTGCGAAGCGGAACGCACGGGCGAGAAATAAGGGCACTGAGTTCAAACGGACGGCTCGTGGCGTCCGGCGCGGAAGATACATCGATCCGCATATGGGAATATGTGAGCGATAGTGCAGAGATGCGCTATCTGGCGTGCATGAAGGCCCATGTGACAGGACTTCAGAAATTACATTGGTTTGAAGACGATTATCTGTTCAGTAGTGCCGGGAACGAAGAGTTCTTCGTGTGGCGCGTACGGAGGCTGGATTCAGCATATAAGGGACTGGCAGTTGTTTGCGAGGGCGTGTTTGCTGATAAGAGTCTCATCGGGGATTTACGCATCATGGACTTTGATGTCTCGAGAGATGGAGCGATTATTATCTCGTTGGCGTTTTCGAATTCGACGTTGAAGACGTATGCGTATGATGAGGGTGGGTTCAGATTACTTTCTAGGGGAAGCTACACTGGTGCTTGCATTACGCAGCTACGGCATCTTGGTTCCGGAGAAGACAAACTCGATATCATGACGGCTTCTACCGATGGACACCTTATTCTCTGGAGGACGAATCTGGATGGGGCAATTGTACAAGAATACTTGTTGACG
This sequence comes from Periglandula ipomoeae IasaF13, assembly GCA_000222875.2. NCBI lineage: Eukaryota > Fungi > Ascomycota > Sordariomycetes > Hypocreales > Clavicipitaceae > Periglandula > Periglandula ipomoeae. The sequence continues at coordinate 15,416 of AFRD01000372.1, forward strand.
GGGGCGGCAGCTGTGCATCAAAGCAGCATTAAGAGCCTCGACATGCTCAAGGACGGCACGAAATACCGCATCGTCACGGGAGGAGACGACAATGCGGTAGGATTCGTCGTGGTAGACACGGTCCACGATGACGCTGACACAGCCGCAAACTACGAATTCGTGACACGAGGGATCGTCCGCAGAGCTCACGCAGCAGCTGTCAATGGCGTCGCGCTGCTTCCACAAACGAGGAGTACCCAGAACGATATGCTGGCGGCAAGCGTGAGCAACGACCAGCGCGTCAAGATGTGGCGAATCTCGGTTGACAGTCCCCAACGCGTTACCTTGGCAGCTTGCATGAGCAGCGGCGTCGCAGATCCCGGAGACGTCGCCGTTGTTTCTGCAGATCAAGGGCAGCCATATCACATCGTGCTGGGAGGAGTCGGCCTCGAAGCATGGCGGGTGACGCAGAGCCGGACAGGTAGGGAACACAATAAGACATGAAGGCGAGATGGCATGAGGTAGACAGTATAGATCGATTTATTGTAACCGCAAGACGGACTGACGTTGGTTGATGTGCCACCAGGTCCTCCCCTCCCTCGCCGTATTGCGCGAAACGACGTCTACAAGCGCAGCGTTCTTGTCCAAAAGACAATGAACTGAGGTGCGAAGCTCGTCCAACGAAACATTGCACAAGGACCATGTGTGCCGTTACACGTTGTGACGTGCGCTGCAGACAGATTGTCGGACAATGTCTTGGGTTGTCGCAAGGGGCAAGTTTGCCATCATTCCAGAGGCTTCGAGGAAGATTATTGAATGACGGGATTACGATGTGCCGTTTGAGAAATGGACGCAGGGGTAGAGGATTGAGGAGGCATGAGAAGTTTCGAGGTCTAAAAAAAAAATCATATTGGAAGCAATAGACAGAGCGAATTGTGATTGGAAACGACGGGAAGAAAAGTTAATAAAACAAACACGATGTTAAGCGAGTTGACGATTCAGGCATCGGTCGATGAACTGCCGTTTTGGGAAGCTTCCATAGTGAAGCAGAATGCTGGTGGATCAGCCCTGGCCGAGTCGCCGGCTTGGCTCTCGTAATAACGCCTGTGGCGTCCCGTATTGGCTCTCGTTAGCGGTCCCGCCAGCGTGCTAGGCAGGCACCGACAGAGCGAGAGTAAGAGCACACATAATGAGCACATGCATATTATCTGGTGCGCTGGGCTGGGCTGACAGGTGAGCGGGGGAACGAAAGATATCAAATGGGATTTCGGGCTGAGCATGGAATATGAAACACAGGAGCTTTTGTCCCATTGACTCAGGACGAACCCTTGGGAATATTGAACTCAGGAAGCGGTTGGTGAATAGCCCCCGCTCGATATACGACGCTGTACGCTGATATTATTGTCTGGTGGCAGGATGGATTTCTATTCGCATGAAGGAGCAAGACGCAGCGCAGAAGGAATGGCGGCAAGATGCGCTTCCGAGGCCGAAACGCAGGGATGACGGTATCAAAGGCAGAGACGGACAGGCATATGAGCGTGACGCTCACGCTCGTCGAACAAATGTGCACGAATGATCGCTACTGTACGACCCGGCGCCTTATCACAAGGCGAGAAACTAACGAAACTCAACTCTCGGGAAGGGAGAGCGAGCAGGCAAGCCACAAGATGAATATGTCTGGCCGGTGCAGCCAGGGGCCTCCATATGCAATGTGGACATGCACCCTGGCGACTAGTGGCCAGCGTGCCTGGCGGGCTGACTATCCGATCGTTGGAGCAGGGCGCTGCAATTCCACGTTCTTTTTCTCGCCTGCCTTCAACATCACCGCGGCGGGTGTTTCTGTCTGTCTGCGCTGGCCAGACAATTCATGATGCGTCTCTGACAACGTCGGCTGGCGTCCGTGGCTTCCACTTGATGTCATGTCTCTAAGCGGCGTCAGCTTGATTGAATATGCAATCTCCATCACATCGTCTCTTCTCTCAATAAACCAGAAACCCATTTCGTTGGCCAGCCCTGTGACTCAACTCGCCTCGCCTCGGGTCTTGTCCGTTGTCCGTCAGCCCCCATCAGGCTCGCCGTCATATCGTTTGCTGTCCATACATCCGTCCATCCACCGTCCTGCCAGGGGGGGCTTGGCAGTCTCGCCAGTCGTCAGGCCCAACCAAACCCATCGCCCACCACTCCCAAGCCCGTGGGTGTCAGCCTGCGAGAGGTGAGAATTCCAGCCGAGTCGCTCGTGTCGCCCATTCTTCCCACGAATCTATGTCATTGTGAGAGGTTTTGCATTCGTCGCCAGTCCCCATCTGGTTCGATCTGTGGTACTAGCACCGAGAAATGGTGTCCATGTGTGTGCTCCATCCTGCCCACCCATGCAGTCGCAAAAAGTTTCGTGAATAATGTATGTATGCTCAGTTGGCGGGTTGATGTTCTGTCGTCCAGCCCGTAGCTGGTGGGCCGTCGCACACCCCTGTCTCTGATTTTCGCTGGCCCGAATATGGGTTTTTTGCCCATTGTCGACTTTCGATGCATGGCTGGCCGGGCTTGCATGGGTCGCATGGCAGAGCAAACCGATGGGCCAGACATCTGCACGTCCTCGTTCTTTGCATACATAAAGATGATGGCGAGCCCTTCCGAGCTCACGGCCCTCACCCCACAAAATCTGAATCCGAGTCAACCTTGACAACCGATCGTCGATCACTCCTTCCTTTCCTTTTCATCACTTGGGGCGACTTTCCTTATAAAAGGACTTTTCGAGGTTGAACATTCCACCATCTCTCACGGTTCCAACACCATCCGCCTTTATACTCGGCCACTCTCCACCGCTCACTTTGCGCTCACCTCGAAGTCCGGTTCTTCTTTTTGTAACATCACCAGTAGAAGCAATTCGTAAAAAAGCAATACGATACGGAGTAGAGACGACTATAGCTACGCTTACATTCAAGATACATACCTCTTCCTCTTATCCATCCACCATGAAGCTGTTCTCCATTCTAGCCGCAGCCCTGGTCTCGTCACCTATTGTCATATTTGCTGCACCAGTCGGTCCATCTGGACCATGTCCAGACGTATGTTTTCGACTGTAATTTTTGTTTCAAACACATATTATATCCTGGTAACTAACAGTGAATGCCCTTCAGTCCAAGGTTGATGCGATTCTCAAAGGCGACATGGATCCCTCGGCCTGTTGCTCGTATGGCAAATGCAAAGGCGACGTAGTCGTTTCCGTCGGCTGAGCAGCGATGTTTTCTTTTCAGCATCATCAAAGCAAGAAACTACATCAGAAACTCTTCGGATTTGAATATTTTCGCATAGCATGGCATCGGCGTTTTGGTTTTATGGTCCGCACCGCCGAACAACTCGGACTGGGCAATGGTGGATGTGTATCTCGTCTTGGACATATGGCATAGACCATGTCTCATTGAATGGATTCCCGCGACCTTAGGACCTGATATTCACACAGAGGCAAAATGTCTGCAATTTTACGAGTGTTATGATTACAGCATGGCGGAAACGGGACGGACTCGGCGACGAGGGTAGCACCAGGGTTTGTATACGTGAGTGTTGCTGGAAGCCAAAAAAAAAATCTAGATAGATACATATAGAAGAAGAATCGACGCTTCATCTTCTTGAAACTGCGACAAGCTGAGCAAACCAAATCCTGTCCGACTCGATCAATTGCCAAGACTCCGAAAAGTCTGTATCCTCGTCGCATTGTTTGTCGCCCACAGCGCCGGGCGCTCGCTGGATATCCATAAACATCTGCCCACCCCATCCCCACCCGGACCAGCCTCGGAACACTTGACGAGCATGGGCTAATTCGCTGGGTTGCGAGCGACGAACCAAAGCTAAAGTCGCACTAGAAATGGAAACGGACCCACGGTGGACGCCCGTACCAGTTTGGTCTCCATACGGATGAGGTCATGGGCCACAGCGTTGAATTTTTGTTCGCGTTGTTTTGAGGTAACACCGTTAGAGACGGCAAAGAAAAGTTTATCGAAAAGCATTCAGTAAACAATCGTGATGAGCTTATTCGCAGCCATCAACACCGAAATAGAACAAAGAGCGGCAAGATGTATTGTCTGAGCTCAAGGACAAGCATAACCCGGACCTTGAGGATATAGCTCGCCCGCACTAATGATCCATCAAAGAGCGCAGCACACGGAATGCCCTTTCCATGCAACTGCATCAGGCATCTCATAAAAATAGACTTTGGTAACCTTACATTTTCATGTATTCTGTTGAGGTCTACAAGTCTGAGTCTGCCCTTGCAGTCAAATCAGTCGTAATTTCCGAGCAACTTTAAAATATCGCGTTATTGCAAATGGAGCACACGGTTGCGTGTTTACGTATATACGGTTTAAAAAGCACAAGTTTTCGGAATATCAAATGCGAAGTCTTCAGAGATTGTTCTCGAGTTAGATTCATTGTACTGTACGTGTATTGGATTTATTGCGTTTCTCTTATACAGTACTGAAAGTTGGTTTGGCGAAGCGGATCATCACATGTTGGCTGGATGGGGCAAACGGCCTCAGATGGCGGTTTCATGGCGAGGGGTCCGACCCCGCGTTTGGATGCCGCCTTTTTGTTTTTGCGCGTTTCAATAAACGGGCTGGGGGCAAGCCTCTTTGCCGTCGATCTCTTTGGAGGAATACGCGGTGGCTGCTGTGCCTGGCACTGGGCTAGCGAATTCGGATGTAGTACGTTGCAGACATTGATTGAAATGAGTTGCGCTTCGACACCTTTTCGTTCAGCCGAAGCCTGCATCTGACGACGTCAGTTGTCGATGTGAATGGTCGTGGCAAGGCAGTTCTGCTGAAGATGCTTTCAGAAATACGAAATGCGCTTCCATTTCCATATCATAAAACGAATTGGGTAGTGAGCCGCTTCATCCGTAGTGGCGCAACACTACCCCGAATTATGAAATTCGTCGCCATCTCATAATGATTAATCAGGGCCCGTACTCTGCCGACACGTATCTAGTTGGAGCATCTGGAGCTATTCTCAACCCTTCATGATCGCACACCCGTTTTCCATATTCAACTCGACTTGAAACATATATCTAGAATTCCGACTAATAACAGAATTGTCTGAGCAGACACATTATACTTGTTTCTTGCTTCTGGATACTCGGTCCGATTTGACGTGCTTGAATCACTCCGATGAACCTACGCTGAAACCGGATCGTTCGGCCGGTTTGGGATTCGAGGAGTACATTCGCGCGAAATGTGAGCATAACGCATCTTACGGCGCAAAGAGTGCTATCAAATTAGTTCATAGCATTTGATTATAATAAGCGGCGTAGTATCGACTCGCATATGTGCGCATCAAGAACCAGGCCCCGAAGAGCGCAATGCTAGGACTGCGCCTGGAAATACACGCTGTAAACAGGATGTTCGAGAAAATGTTCATCTCACAGATGATAAATCGTTGCGGCGAAGTGCTGTCGAAGCGGTGGCATCGAGTCGAATATCGTGCTTACCTGGAAAACGCGTGATTTGGTAAAAGCAAGCGGCGGATGAAGAACAGAATGAGTGTTTCGTAATTGGAGAATACCGTAGTACAATATACATAACTGATACCAAAATCAATGCCTATTTCTTCATATTCAGTGATATTTCCATCCGCGGAAATTCTTTTATTTAGACGCGTCTGAGGATGGATGTTTGTATAGGGTAACTTGAAGGAACCTGGGTTGCGACCGGAAATCGCGATTCGAGAAGCCATTGGCGCAGCAGATAACTCGTATTTTACACTGGCATAAGACGAGCGCTTTGGCTCATCAGCCTAAAGTGAAACAACCTCATGGCTCGTGCTACACTTGAAACACATCAGCTGCATGAAGCTTCATGATCATTGCGAATGACTCGCAACCTGCCCTGCTGGGTGCAAGTGACCCCCCCGCGTCCGAGATGACACGGCAACAAGAACACGGGTCAGTTTCGATTCTTCCATATCGAACATCTAATGAGAAATAGTAACTTCGGCAATGGATGCTCAAGCAAAAACTCAGGAGCAGAACAAGCAAGCCATCTCGGCTAGCATATCCGAAATGGAACAAACCCCGCGCGAACCGTGACGAAAACGATTCGAAAGGGTTCCGTCTCATCTTGTATGCTTATTTGGTAAGAGCCCTCACAACTTCTGGTTGTTTTTTGAGGCAATCCATATTCTCCAGATGGCCACAATACCAAATTAGCGTCGGGCAATTTCCCGCCATGTCCCATTGGTGCGGCTGCGGCGACAATAAGCCTGAGATCTCACAGCCGAGACAGCCAGATATAGAACGCCATCCCTAAGCGGGGATTTCTGCAGCTTTACCGCGCTGCGATAACCCCGCGGCCAAAGTCAACAGGCTGACCTCCACTAGGGGTAACCACTTTAACCGTACAAATCCAGAGCGCCCATTGCCTTGTTGAGTCAGTGGCCGAGCCGTCGGTGTTGCTTCATTGGCTTAGCTTCTAGAGGGATTACGCAACAGCAATTTTCGTTGCGGCGTAGGAAAGTATTATCTCTTGGGCCATTGAAGCTTTTCAAAGGGGATGAATGATCCGAGTAATCCGAGTAGCGGATGAAAAGCTCAGCAACTGCTTTCGTCTCTGGGAGCCGAGGTGCGACCGTTGTTGATTTCCTAAAGTGGCATTATCCTATAACCGCTAGATTCAGGTCTATCTCGCCGCTACGGACAGCCTAAATGCAATGCTTTCTATTCCAGTATGAAAGGGTCTCGTGATGATTTCGTAAAACGACACTTCGTGGGTTGGCATTCGATCGAATTGGTTGCCAATGTAATTATCCAGCGGCGCGTACAACCTATGATTGGCGCGGCAGCTGGGAGGATCCCAGAGTCGACGGCCATCCGCCGAAAGTGTTGCAAAGGCCGCTTTCTCCAGCTAAAGCCCCCCACATTGTGGTTCTGGAGAGTGCCACCTTCAACTCCAAGGGTGTGTCCCTCGCGGGGAGCAGCGGGGATTTGACCGAGACTGATATTGAATAAAGGTTGCCACTAAAGACATCAGGCAATCATGTGCTGCATGTATTTGAACCCGACGAATCTCAGCACTCATACTTAAATCAAGGCATTTCGCGCGGTTGATTCTTTTTTCAACCCCTCCAACTCTTCCCCGGATCGCGTAAAACGGTAAACGACGTGTACTCATTTACAGCCTCGCACCCTGCTTCCAATAAACATGGCCCCCGCAGCCGTCAATGGTACCGAAAATGGTGGCTCCAAGTCATCGTTAAAGCCAAACATTGGCGTCTACATTAATCCCAACCATGACTTATGGATCAACGCCGCCGAACCTTCCGCCGAGAGCGTTGCTGCGGGATCCGACTTAAAACCAGGAGAGGTGACAGTCGCTATTCGCAGCACTGGAATTTGCGGGTAAGACCAAGTGTCGCTGTTTATGAGAACATTTCACACAATGCGACAAAGAGACAGGCGGAGTAAGTCAGCATAGAGCTAACGCCGTCGTAGGTCTGACGTCCACTTCTGGCATGCCGGATGTATTGGGCCCATGATCGTGACCGGAGACCACATTCTCGGCCACGAATCAGCGGGCGATGTCATCGCTGTGCACCCTTCCATCACAAACCTGAAAGTCGGCGATCGTGTAGCGGTTGAGCCCAATGTCATCTGCAATGCGTGCGAGCCTTGTCTGACAGGAAGATACAACGGATGCGAGAAGGTCCAGTTTCTGTCGACCCCTCCCGTGGACGGTCTGCTGCGCCAATATGTCAATCACCCCGCAGTCTGGTGTCACAAGATTGGCAATATGTCATATGAGAACGGATCGATGCTCGAACCTCTGAGCGTAGCGCTTGCAGGAATGCAAAGAGCCAAGATGCAGCTTGGTGATCCCGTCTTGATCTGCGGAGTCGGACCCATTGGATTGATTTCTCTGCTCTGCTGCGCTGCTGGCGGTGCCAGCCCAATTGTCATCACGGATATTTCCGAAAGTCGACTTGCCTTTGCCAAGGAGCTCTGCCCCAGGGTGATCACTCACAAGATCGAACGCGCCTCGCCAGAGGATACGGCCAAGGCTATCGTTGAGTCATTTGACGGCATTGAGCCTGCTTTGACGATGGAATGCACTGGCGTCGAGAGCAGTATCAATGCTGCCATTTGGGCCGCCAAGTTCGGCGGCAAGGTGTTCATAATCGGCGTTGGCAGAAACGAAATCAACATTGCCTTCATGCGCGCCAGTGTGCGAGAAGTCGACATCCAGCTTCAGTATCGATACTGCAACACCTGGCCTCGAGCCATCCGTCTCGTGGAGAGCGAAGTGATTGACATGTCGAGACTGGTCACGCACAGGTTCAAGCTTGAGGATGCCTTGAAGGCGTTTGAGACGTCGGCCGACCCCAAGAGCGGAGCCATCAAAGTTCAGATCCAGAGCCTAGAATAATTCATCAAAGAGGGGAGAGGAATGGGTAAAACATGACATGCGAAATGAGAAGGGTAAGGTGAACAGATCTCCACCGGGCGTACGGAAGGCATAGCATGAATGAATCAATAAATTGCAATTTGAATTCGAAATGCTGAAATCTGTGATAATTATTCTCCGGGTCCTTGGCTTTGAAAGAGTAGTGAACTGAATATGTCAAGGTCGTTAACCATGAGCGATAAGGTTGGATGTCGCATGATTTGCCCAGCAGCTCCTTCCCCCAAGCTCGGACAGTGCCACAGCAATCTTGAGTGTGCAACCAAATTAGGCTTAGCGCAGCTTCCCGTCCGCCAACCACCGTCCTGTCAACGAGGAACCACCTCACGAATTCTCCCGAGCTTTTTTTCTCCCTCAGCAGAACAGCCGACCAGGACCGCAAAGCCCCATCAATTGTCCTCCACGCAGTGCCTCAATCCGCATCGGAAGGTATCACGTCGTCTCATTCTCGACTTCGCTGTCAGGACATATCGTCTTCTCCGACCGACGCGCCGTTTCTCGCTCATACACACCCCGACCTGACACGATGGCTATGTCGCTCGCCCGCCCCATGATTCGCTCGCCGGCTTTGCGGATGGCTTCTCGCCGCTTCGAGAGCACCGCTACCAGCAAGGCCACTGAAGCTGCCAAGGATACCGCATCTAAGGCTCAGCAGGGTCTGTCGCGAGTGACCAGCGCTGCCGGTCCCGCCATTGCCGGCGCCGCGCGAGGTATTGGCAATGCTTTGAGCAAGATTGGTGGCCGAACCGGTCGCTTGATTGGTTTCGTTGAGCGTGAGTCCCCTTCCGAAGGAGGTTTCTAAGAGCTCATTCTGTGACGGACGCGACTCGAGAGTCGATGGTTGGGGAATTGATTGCTGACATGTCTGCGCAGGCCAAACCCCCTTCGTTATCTACTACTCCAAGGTCACCGCTGAGGTCGCCAAGCTGGTCTTCCAGGGCCAGAAGATGAGTCCTCCGTACGTGAATCCAAGTCTGGAACAGTGTGATCTTGCACATCTTGCTAACTCGTTGCGTCGATAGTTCTGTCGCCACCTTCCAGAACGTCTACCAGAACCTGTGGAAGTCCGTCCAGAACCGTACCATTTTCCAGGCTCCTCAGAACCTGCTCCAGCAGGCCCGCAACTTGAGCAACGCCCAGCTCGTTGCCGGAGGTGTCGTTGCCGCCGAATGCCTTGGATTTTTCACCGTCGGTGAGATGATTGGCCGTTTCAAGATCGTCGGATACCACGGCGAGACCAGTGCTCACCACTAAAGTGCCGCACGTTGTATGATGAGCAGCCGACGAAAATAATGACTGGAGGGCTGAGCGAATGCATTGTCGATTCCAGGGCTCATAAAAGGTTTGTGGGAAAGGGAGCACAAGGTGCTATAGAGAAGGAACGAGAGCAATATAGACTTGAGATTTCGTCTGCCCCGATGTAGACCAGGGGACAGCGAGGCGTGTCTGCTGCCGGGCTTATGGAGTGCGCTCCAATGGTGGCAGCACTATCATGTGTTTGACATCTTTCCTTTGTACTATTGTATATCAGATGCATTTACCACAAGCGGTTTCCGCCTGTACCACTGGCGGCAGCTAATAAGGATGGAAATGGTTAGACAAGTTGTTGATGCTTTCGCCATGCTGTGACATGTCGAGAGTGCTACGGTTCCAATGATACCGAGGCTTTTGACAGCTCGCAAAAATAGTTCTGGCTGCGATACGGTTTCAGAAACGCTGAATCTAAGCCGGCACAAGCAACTCTAAACCGAATACTCACACTTCTTGCAGCAATAGAGCACGATTTGATCCCATCAATATTCCTCGGATAGAAGTTCAACTTTCACGCCCAGAGATGTAATGATCAAGGCGAATAGCCGAATGAATGCTCGTTCCCAAGACGATCTGACCACATCTCTTAGCCCTCTGACAACCACGAAAAGACTTTGTGACTCCCATTATAATCTGCATAAGTAACATATACTCTGAACGCTGTCTGGGAGAAGGAGTCATTTTGTCCCAAGCCTGTTACTCAGCTACGGGTTATACCGATAATTCCTCAAGGCTGAAGTCTTTCCCATTGCATCATCTCCTTGCGCTCTGCCACACTTTCGCAGCTTTATCTCGAGACATTGGTTGAGCAACTAATATGGGTCGAGCAGTAACTTTCAGCCTGCGCATTTCGATCTCTTATCACGCAACACACCGCCGCAGAAACTGCCATTGGTGGCGTGGCTAAGCCTGTGTCCGGGGTCAATATCCTTGAATTCAGCGTTGGAATGTCATTGTCGTTGATATGGCCACAATTGGCCGCAACGTGTCCTCAAATTGATTCGATTTCGTCATCATCTGCCCAAAGTCATTGTTAGTTGGAGCAAGACATCGCACCGATATGAGGCGGCCATATATACCACCTGCCATAAGCAATTCTGCTCCCTAGCACCAAGCTCTTATTGTGATTCTACCTCATGGTCCTCATGGTGCCCTTCGCCCTTCATTCATACATACTCAGAAACGATGTCACCCGCGTTCCGTGACGAGTCTCACCTTCTGGCCACGACGGCCTGGGCTTCCCCCTCGCGCTACCCTTGTGTTACCGCTTCCAGGTCAACGTCTTGTGCGATGCTCAACGTGGTGAACGACATGTTTGTCATTGTCCTCTGATGTTCGGTATTCAATTCAATGTGCCGAATTGCATGATAAGCAGCGATATACACCATCGGCTCATGTACCATTATCCATTGCTATCGGTCAGCAGGGTTGGAGGGCAGAGCGGAATGTGAGTCGGTGATTATGCTGATACTAGGACCCTGAGACACCTTCTTCATCGGAGAATAAATCAGACAAGGAGAACGCACTCTGCAATAACTAGGTTAGTATCCTCTCGCATCTCCCGTCATCACATCCGGCACTACTACGGCTGGTACGACTAAGAAAAATTCCTGCCATCATTCTATTCCCCCGAACAGCCGCGCCGTCTTCACGCAGTTATCATCACAGCAGATGCAATCAAACATCATATCACGATCACAATATAAGCAAGATAAAACTCAAGACTGCACCCACTACAGAAGCTCATTCAGCAACGGCCACCTTCCCGACCCCGCCTGGCAGAACAAAAGAAAAAAACGAAATTTCACCAAACCCAACCAACACTCGCCATGTCAATCTCTTATACCACGAATTCAAAGCCGAAATCAAACCAGGCCGCATATGCTTCCCTTTTCACGCTCAGAATACATCTAACGTGTTCGCACGACCGCGCTTCATGTTTCGGGTTCTTGGATGCCATTTCTGTGACTTACCTTCAGCAAATAGCCTCCCTTCTGACGTCCAAAATGACGACTGTCTATTCATCGCGACTTCGCCTTCCATAAGATATTGAATGTGTCCCGTCGATCATCATGATCGTGATCGTGATCGTGATCGCGAAGTGTGAATTCATGATAGTATAGCATGGACCTAGTATAGTCCACCCGATAGTCGTCCCCACCGTGGCGTCAGACTTTATGCGAATATCTTTCGAAGCTACTGTAGCATAGGACTGCACCTGCTACTGAATTTCCCCGCCATAATACTGCAGCCACTTCATCACGATACTGGAAAAGAAAAAAGGTGCCGGATTTGTCCAAGGAACCAGCCAGCGTTGACGTGAGTCCCGCAGGGAACGCATGAGGCAGTCGGATGGCATCTGATTTGCTTGTTCGTTTCATTGTTTGGGGGCCTGGCGCTTCGATGCGGCCTGCGCTCACAGCTTCGTGTGCATCGAGCCGGGAATTAGTTCGGCTCATGACCGACCGACATGATGCTTTATGCAGGCACCATTGTGCTATGCGCGTATCCATGTATATGTGTGTATGTATGTACATACCTACAGAGTACTGCAGTCATGTCTGTAGCACTAGCCCTTGCATTCAGTCTGCCTTGCCCACAAAAACATGACATGTCTTCACAATTTTCCTTTTCTTTCTGGCCCTTCCGTGCTTCCCCCTTGCTTCTCGAATGCTGGACTCGCGCGAAGGACCCACCGCCAGGCCGCCAACCAGGCGTGCCTTGTGCAACCCCAGTATTTTTTTTTCATCACTATCACATAGCATAGAGCACCAGACCGCTTAGTGTAGCAGTCGCAAGCATGCATCTCACACGGCCTGGCCCATGGCGACCAAAATCTCTTGATTCCCCTCTGTTGATGCTGCCCTCTCTAATCTAATGGACAATGTTGCTCCTCGACGCGCCCATCACATAATGATGAAAAATCAAACCAATGCAATTCCTCTCATCGCACCTAGACGCCAACTTTGAGCCTATTCCCCTTGTCGCCCGCCCCTTTCAGCCACCATGATGCGCTCTTCGCAAGTTTGACAATGCTGCTCTTCGAGTACGCCTTGCCTGGGCCCGCTTAACCTGCCCGACCTCTCTGTTACAATCCGAGCCAAGCCCAATCGCCAACCCGAGTCGATGAGTCAAATTGTGTTGGCATGACACAGCCACAAACAACTGTGAACGACACAGCATCGTGCCCATCGATACAGCCCCTGTATTTCGTTGCCGCCTTTGAAGCCATGGATTTCGCTGACGGCATGCGTACGCCTTAGCCTGAGGATCCGTGCCGGCTAACGACTCCAATCAGCCGGTTTGATACAACGATATCTCTTCACGTGGATCCCCATCGCTCCTCTATGGCCGTGCTCACATGGTCGAGAACAATATGCAGTCGATTGACAAATGTCCCGTAGCTTGTCCGTGCTCTGCGCGCTGGCAGATCAGAAGTAGTTGAAATTCATACTTCATCCCAGGTTATTCGAGAATGTTTTGCATAGAACATAAATCGAACAAATAGTACACACTGTGATGTTTCGAAAAGTTGGGTACCATATGAAGAGAAGGGGAAATAAGAAAGTCTTCCACTTGAAAACATTTGTGAAGGGACCTGTAAGCGAGGGCAATGAGGAACGGGGCCGATACACTGATAATGTTTTAGACATGTTAAAAGGAAGAAGAAGAAGAACAGAAGAAAAAGCAACCAGCATTGCCGGAAACAAGTACGTATTGTGGTTCATTTGTCTGATGAGCGACTCATCGACTTGCGACGTCTTTGTGTTTGAAGAAAGCCGTGACGTGATTTGGTGCGGGCCGGGGAACTCAAATTTTGGAATTGGGAAATACTTGAATCCCGCCAAGTGCTCATGACAAGACTTCATCAAAGCAACACTCCTCTGGGAGCCGTAACGGGAAACTCAGAGATCGAGATGGCTGTAGCCATGCTAGTGGGATGGCTTTCTGGCAGACCATATATGCCTAATGCCGTAGTTAGTCTCGTCACGTCCATGACCTTACCAGCACACGTGGCCGAGGTTTATCAAGATTCACTCACAATGTCAGGTAAGCATGATAGCGCAGTATGCAGATCTCTTGCTTGACTCGCTGGCAAAGCTCTTTAACTTCTTCCTTGGTCATATTCAATCTTTCAATCATGGGCATTAAGCTCATCGCTTCGAGAGAGTTAGAAAGGCCGAGGTTGAACCACCTTGCCGTATCTTTTTCAGCACGATGTGGTGACCACGGGTTCACATAGCACCGAATGGTCTCTTCCCTGAACTCGACGAAGCCAGCTTTATCGAGCGCTTTTCGTACCTGTACAGGATCTATTCTCGCGTTCCGGTTGTAAAGATCTAAGCCTCGGAGTAGGAGCTGGGACCACTCATGGAGTGCTGATTTGGACGGTATCTCGTGTCCTTCCCATCGAGGTTCCCAGTCAATTTCGATGTGCTCAATGTATCCCGATCCCGGCGATAAGTGTCTGCCTTAGGTCAGCTTCGATGTCTCAAGAACTTGTGTTGAATCCTATTAGGTAGAAAGAAGGGCTGTGCTTACTCAAAAGATTTACGGTATATGTCTGACCATAAATCCGTCTGGATACTGCCGTAGAGCATTCGAATGTGCACCAAGTCACAATCTGTCATCAACGGCTCCCACGATGCCTCTTCAATGTCAAATTGAAGGGTAGAAATACCCACTGGAATTCTGCTTCAAATTTAGCTCGCGTCATACCGCGAAGAGTACAAGGAATTGACCTACAAGGCCGGCTGAATCTTGTGGAGATCCACGGCCATGATCTGGGGCGGAACTGCAGTTCTACGTTGTTGTTAGCCTGTTACTTAAGACAACTGGAACATCTTATGGGGCCGTACTGTTCGGCTACATTGATAGACCATATCCCAGAGCCCGTCCCCAGATCTAATATTCGCACGGGTTGGTCTCGGCTGAGGTCCAGCGGAGCAGCAAAGAGGGCTTCGTTTCTGGCAACAAGGAAGAACTTGTGAAAGATATCCATTCTGTTGATCTCTTCCTGAAATCGTTCATTTCGTTAGATAGCTAACGCCATGTCGAAGGTCTTGTGCTTTTGGGGGAACCCTTACCGCATCAATCGGAGACAGATATTTTCGGGGCTTAAATGCGCCATAGAATCGGTCATATACCCAGAACCCATCGACAGTTTGGAGATGCCCCGCTCTTCTACAGTAAGATGAGGGCAGTTAGATGGACCGATTATTAAATGTCTGCGTTTAGAGAGGAATTTGCAACTTACGTATCTTGTGACATATTGGACCGTCTTGTCGGGCAAGGCAGCCAGACAATAGCGCGGCCCAATCTATAACAGAGCCTAAGTCAATGGCACTGATGAAACGGAAGCTGTAATTCGAAGGGAGTTAGCTATGTCAAACCTTAGAATTCCTTGTGATAGTGTCTGATATCTACCAATTTATGTTGGCAAGGGAGAAACAAGTGTGGCGACTACAGAAACAGCATGACAGCCAGCCGATGGATGACTATCCTGAGACTAGAGACAAAGCCATTTGCTTTGGGCCAACTGGAAATGAACATTGTCCATTGCAGTACTAAAAGAAATGGGCAGACAAATATACGTTGTGCCAAAATGAGGTTACTCCCAATGTTAGGAAAGGAAAGGAGCGGTCAGGTAAGGATGCGGTCTTTAGTCAATGACAGTCATCATGTTTTCGCCTCCTTGGTAGGACTAGATGTTCCATTCTCTCTGTAGCTCAAAGCGAGCACAGGCGCAACTTGCACTGATCTGCGGAAACAAAGGACAAATCGGAGGTCGGGGAAATTATAACGGGAAAGTGTAGTATATGAAGCTTTCGATTCAATGCTGAGAAATGAAAGAGAAATCCAACTTACGCTCCTGGTAAAGTATTCAGCTTGTATCGTTTATGGCAATGAGCCGAGAAGCTTTAAGTTGTCGAGACCTGTGAGGCGAGGCTGGGCTTTAGCAGTGGCTTGTCAAGGCAAAGCGGACAATGCGACTGCTGAGTATCGATGACAGCACCAAGTCACTTCAAAGGTTATAAGACTTGCGTATAGTTTGTATTCATCTGGTACTTGGTGAGGGATCGGTGTCCAAGTCGACCTTAACTCGTCCCTTGAAATATTGAAGTTGGCGCAGGTCCGGGAATCAGGCAACGTGATACCGGGGAATTTGCCCCGGGTTTGCGATTGACAGCGCAAGGCTGGAGTTTTCGGCGGTTTCGTGATGGAATATATTGAGAAGTTTTGAGAAGGTAAAGTTCTACCCGTGAGAGGAAGATTTCAACAAGGGCGACAGTGCAATGACGGAGTGTGAAATTTGGAAGTCCCTAGTCAAAAGGTGAATTGTCTGCGTTCAATGTTGAATGGAAAGCGGGCGTGACCGAGATACTGAAGCAGCCACTGAGAGAAAAGTTGACAGTGGAGAAGGGAGTCAGAAAAGGCGGACGGGGGATGCGGTGTCTAAATATTCCCGAGATTGGCAATTTTGAGTAGAGGCAGAGGTTGTTCGTAGATCGAGAGGTGTGCAAGAAGGTGTGGTACGTTGGTTGAGAGTTTGTTTCGGTCGAAGTGTGCGTTTCCTGACGCATGTCCCGGCCTGGTAAGGCGAGGCGAGGCGAGTCGAGGTTACAACGGACCAGGAAAGCAAGAAGCGGACGACTGGAGCGACCAAGACTGAGGACTGGCCAGACAGACAAGACCAGCCTGGACAAGCCTGCACCAGCCTGGGCGTGTCTGGTGTCTGGCGTCTGGCGTCTGGCGTCTGGCGACTGGGCTAGTGTGTGTCCGAGTGCGTTGTGTGTGTGGGTGGACAACGGGCGCCACAATCGGCGACAGCAGAAAAGAAAAGCTAAAGGAGTCGATACCCCGGGCCGTGGAGAGCGATTCCACTTGAGCCATGTGGTGTAGGGGAGTAGGTAGAGTCACAGTCGCAGTGTGGCCAGGTGCAGCCAGCCGCCTGGCGAGGGCTGGGCTGGACAGGCGACGGAACACGGAGCAGTGCCATTAGCAACCAGACCCGACCAGACACAGATAGACTGTTCATGTCTCGTCTGGTCTGGTGAAAGGCACGACCGGGGCGGCGCCGACGACTGTGGACGGCGGACGGGGGCACAGGGGCTGCCCCCCTAAAACTGGCGCGCGGATCCAGCCAGCTTCAATGTCGAGTCCTCGGGGTGGCCATGCGTCCGTCTTGGGGGTCGGCCGAGAAGAAGCACATTCACAATCAGCGCTTGCTGCTTTCAACTACCTGCTGTCATGCTGTTTTTGTTCGTTCGAAACGCGCTGAACACCAGCTCATCTGGAACAGAGCAGGATCTGGCAAGCTCTCTCAGCATGGGCTTGTTTCTGAGCATACCCTGCTTGCTTTTCTCTTTGCGGTTTCTGGTCCGCGATGTTCAGTTGACGGAGAGTGCAAAACTCGATGTGCGATTGCCTGACCAATGATTAGCCTGTGTGTTCGTTGAACGGGCTGAGGCGCTGAAAGTACAGGGGAAAAAACGAACAAAAAGATCCCTTAAGGGCACACGCCTACGGGCATGCATCAACAAAGACAATGACGAAGCTCGGGCGTTTAATTGATAGCGCGACGATTGGAACGGCACTGCGGAGCTATTAGTCACGTTAAGGCGAGGCTGTGGCCATGGCAGGACGCAGTACAAGATACTGCATCAAACATGAGCAATCGGTTTCCTCGCTAAACACTGGATTTAGTTGACTACCTAGGTAGGCGGAAGGACACATTTCATCATTATGTGGTGCAAAGCGGATTTGATCCATCTCCAGCTTCTGGATGCTGATGTCAACCAGCCGTTGCGCGACAGGCATCCCAAGTCTGGCCCGGCCTGCTCTTTGGGCGACGCTAGGGACGGCAGAAGAAAGGCCCTCATGGTTTCCATCTTGGCCAACAGCGGCCTCGTACTTGTAGCAGAATATGCAGCCAGGAGCCAAGTTCGTGAAAAAGCTTACAACCAACAGTCAAAGCCCCATGGAAATTGAAGTCGCAATCTCACTTAACACCCATGCCCTGGTGCTGATCCACGCCGTGGGCAAGTTGCTGCTTTTGCGCCTGCCGTTGGTTGCACTCTGATTTCACGTCCCTGGTCTTTTGTGCATGCTTGATATCACCGCCGCTGGGTATCAGCGTACAGAGTCATGTGCTACAAGTTCCCGTACACCGCACTGGACCTTCGTTGTTCGCTGCGCCATGGCATGGCATGCTTCATCCAGGGTCCAGGATCTTGCCATATACATCCTTCAGCCGGGCTAGGCTAGCTATCTTGTCCTGGTTCGTTTTCAAGAGAGATAATTGACTGGTAGAGGTGTGCAAGAGCCTGTTTGCGTATAATAAGCCTTTTGGTCTTCCTGGGATTAGGTGTTGAGTATGCACAGGAGTGAGTATGTCCGCGGACTCGAGCCATAATTGGTGTTAAACACGGCGATGACTGGCCGTATGTTCTTGCTTATCTCGTCTTCTAGTATCTGAGTCTTCCGGCAAGTCCTGTTTCGAGGCCAATAAAAGCTGATTGTACTCATTGGCAAAGTGGTAAAGTTGCGCTCCTTAAAGACGGAGAGGAGGAGACGGACGCATGCAAAGCCGCGATGGCCAATGCCTGAGAAACAGGACAACTTGATGCCACTAACATCCCTGCTAGTGAACAGGGAAAAGCAAGCCATCCTCGCTTGCCCGCCCGCCTAGTCATGGACTGGCCCTGTCTCGTTCCCTGGCTCATTTTGAGTGTTGGTGCGTAGACTTGATAAAAATGACACTCCCGAACGCACTGCGTTCACACCCCATCCTCCACTCGCGATCCATTTGCGCCCACATTCGTCGGAGGTTGCACACCTTCGTCATCAGAAATTCGCCCAGGGTCCCCTCTAAAGTAGAGGCTGGCCCACTAGAGGCTATTCTGTCCGGCAGCTCGTGACGTGGGATTTTACCCCCCAGCCCTGTCGTATCGACTAGCTTCGTTTGTTCATTAGCTCTGGCGGTTACTGTGAAGGATAGAAATGAGATCCGCTGTGTAGACATCGATGGCGGCTCAGCTGGAAAAGCTTGCTGGAAAAGCACTCGAGAAAGCAGTCATCTGGACCAGGTACTGGAACAGCATGTGTCTTGAATCGCTACCCGGCCAGCGGCTCCAACTATATATCCCTGTTTTATGACTTGACAGACACCAGCCCGGCGTTGTTCTTTCGTCTACGGAGTAGTTTGTTGTTCTTTCACTACAGTTGAAGACAGTGAAGCGTGGTCCCAAGCTTCACGGAGAATTTGAACTCTCCTGTCGAGCACGAAAGACGGGCATGCCGTCTGGTGGTGGGGACGAGGGCAAATAGATGTAGTGGCCCTGCATCGAGAATCCGTTTAGTTGCTTAACTTTGTTTGGCCTTTGCATCCTGAGATCGAGTCTCTTTGGTTCCTGAGTTGAAAAATTTTTGATAAGTCGCGCTGTCCTCTGTTCCCGTCTGCTGATGTCGGCCCAAACCGGAGAATGTTCGATGGCACGGAAGAATACAGTTAGTAGCAGGTGGATGATAAGGTAGCTTTCAATGTGAACAT